>JAEQML010052986.1:0-41187 GCA_016904865.1 Pissodes strobi | reverse complement strand
ATATTTTGATCCTGGAAGCACCATCATGTCCATATATTCCTACTGTGAAACCCGGGATCACCAGCGCGGAAGCGGAACGTGATTTGGGAAAACCACTTAGCGCTTCCCAATTCTGGTGGGGTGGTCTTTCACCGGACGATGCGAGTAGGCTTATGCATCTACCACCTAGCTGAAATTCCAACTGAAATGAGAGAACAACTTATTGAACTGATCTACTGAGAGAATTTTTGTCACGTAGTGGGCCAGTTTTGGACAAAGAGGGTGCATTAATATAATAAAACTAACGCCGTAATATCATATTTCCAAATTTAAAACTTGAAATGTTATTATTGCGTTTTGTATCAAATACAGAGCTGATAATATAGGCACATATATCGTTAATGTTTATGTTTGAAGTTTTTATGTTCTTATTTATAGTATGGTGTTGATCAAAACTTATTTTGACATTGTCTCCCACTTCGGTGCTACAAGCTAAATTTTTCAGGGATGAATGTACATGACAAGATAGTAACCCTTATTCCGGAGGTAACATAAAATTAGAATGGTCAAAAGAGCAATATAATCAAAAATCGAGATATTAATATCAGCGTATATAGACTTATTTTTTGGTTCAATGCATAATAAGGTCTTTGTAGTGAGTATTTTTATAATAATAATTCTAAAAAACACATTTGAAGGGTATAGGGGATAAACTAGGTATGGGAAAACTTTTTTTATTATTGATTTCACAGAAAATTTTATTCTTGATAAAAGTTGATGCTGAGAAAAAAAATAATTTTGACAATGCTAAATTAAGGATAAGTTATACAGGGTACTAAAAAAATTCAATAATGGTAGTTAAAAAAACAAAAACTTTAAAATATCGGAAAACCTTTTAGAGCAAAAAATAAAGCTCCTATTAAGATAAAAATAAAAGTCAAATACCATTTTTTTCAAAAGTGCACCGTTGCGGAGAAAATCCATGTCAATTATTGAAAAAATCCTTTTTATCTTAATTTTGTCCTTATTTTTTTCAGCAACGATGCACTTTTGGAAAAATGGTATTTGACTTCTATTTTTATCTTAATAGGAGCTTTATTTTTTCTGTAGAAGGTTTTCCGATATTCCAAAGTTTTTTTTCTAACCATCATTTTTGTAATTTTTAAGTACCCTGCATAACTTATCCTTAATTTAGCATTGATAAAATTCCTTTTTTTCCAAGCGTCAACAATAAAATTTTTTGTGAAATCAATAATAAAAAATTTTCCCATAAGAAATGTGTCCTAGCTCGTTTTTCCCCTGTACCCTTCATTTGCATTATCCCGGCTTCAACCGTGTTGTGCGCAAAAATTTGTTTAATAGGTCGTCTTTTTTAAATATACCTTTTGTTTAACGAATGAAGATGGCCTAAATGAAAAAAAAAATCTTTATAAAATTTCTCTTATGTACTGAAAAGGTAACAGTGTAATTTCCATATTTATTCCGGAATAATTTGGAATATTATATATATCTGATATATTTTAACCACCGAATTACCCAAATTTAAATGGCGTCGCTATAATTGGTTGATGTGCATGTTTCCATATAATTTTGCATTAATTCGTTTTCTCCATAGGGGGCATTATAATCGTGGATACAATCGCACTTTTGGGAGTTGCAACGCTAATATTATTTTCAAAATTATTTTATTAACTTAATAAGGGTTTATTTTGGCCAAGCTCTGCATACTTGGAGTAGATGCATGTTGTCGAATAACATTTTCCCTTATGACGTTTTTTTCCATAAATGTTAATATTGTGTCAATATTTTTATCCTTATAACCCCCATTACTTGCTTCAGTATGCGTGATTTCTACTGCTATATGCAGTTGAGATGATGTTTTACATCTACGGCTATTAAATCGTTTGACCCTAATCTTTGTAATATCTTTGAGGACAATGCTGCTACAGATTTTAATTTCTATTCAATATTTACTGTATTTTCCTCCCAAACGTTTTTTACTGATAAACATTAGTTTATGAATTTTTTTCGGCCATAAGGGCTAATACAAATGATTTTTTTAAATAATTATAAAATATACTCCCTACAAAGACCTTATTGTGCTTTAGATCAAAAAATAACTATTTTTTTTCTCCATACGGTGGCATCAATATCTCGATTTTTGACGATAGTACCCTTTTGCACAGTCTAATTGGTCGATATAAACAAATTAATTTTATTAATTGTTTTAAGCCATAAAGGTGTAGGTGGCTAATTAATATAATTAACCACAAGCAAATTAGTGGACTGTATTAAGATAGGGTGGTGGGGGTTTTAGATCATACGTTGTGAATTGAAACTCGGTAGGTAGGTTAACTAATTACTTTAATAATGCAGTTATAACTTGCATTAAATACAAAACAATATATATAATTTATACAATGTCTACACTACTTGATGCATTCATTCTTTCACACATTAAAATACATATACAAAAGGGTGCTTAATTAAAATATCTACTAAAAAGTCTTTATTCGTTAATTTAAAATGAAATTTTTGTCTTTAAAATTTCAACTTCCTTCCACTCTACAAATACCTTGACTCTCCTAGTTTATCTTCTCTTATCATACCCAGGGGTAGCCTATTTAATTTCACACATTGGATTACATCTGCTAATCTGCTGGGATTGGAATAGATTTTCTCTACTGCCAAATTGCAGGCGCCATTTTCACAGTTTTGTTCTTCACAAAAGACGCTACGATTCTGTATTGTCTCAAAATTGCGTTAAAAACGCCGAAAAGAGGTCTTTGTCCAAACTTGGGCCAAGATAACAGAGCTGCAATAGATATTTTCTAATATCTGTGCATACAAACGGAGAAATTGTTTTCGCTGTTGATCGAGTGAAAGTTTAAACTGCACTTTTAAAGGCTAGAGAGCGGTGACTGGACCGATCTAGAAAGCGAAAATAACTAAAAAATTGCGAGAAAACTAATCATTTGCCTCAAACAGTGCTAGGACAGGGCTAGTTGTTTTTTGGCGCTAACTTTATGCGGAGCGGTGACTGGACCGACGCATCACGGTTGAGTGTTTGCAAGGCACTAATAATTGATTTCTTCTTCTAGCAACCGCCTAGCGGAAAAATCAAATAAAAGTGGGGGATGGCGCAAATGCCGAATTCATTGGAGATTGAAAGGGTAGAAACTGTTTTCTTTCTTTATTTGACACATTATTGTTTACACAATACTAACGTAGACAAGGATATATTAAATTGGGTTGTATCCGGGGTGAAATAAATTTATTTTGAGTTTAATTACGGTTCATTCATACTACATAAATACAGGATGTTATCACCAAACTATACGGTCAAAAACGAAAGTTATACACTAATTTTGTATTGCCTGCGGAATAAGGGTTACCTTATCATGTACTTCCATCTCTGAAAAACTCAGCTTGCGACAAAAAAGTGAGAAGTATAGCGTCTTTTAGAGCCAACATTTTAATACATACGCTTTACAATTATAGATATAAGATAAATATGTATTAAAGTGGATGACTACCCACACTTTGAAATATGAACCATAACAACATGCATTAAAAAAACTAGAAAGCTATAGAAATAAATCCACTCAGAGAACTTATTTATAATTTATACATTATGTTTAGATCTCAATTAGTTTGAATATCAAAAAAAAGTGATGCACTAGAAGCTGCCGTCATACTGGCATATTTATCAAGATTTACTTTACCAGAATTTTCATGAGCCATTTCAGATAACAAAACTAATAATTTAATTTCTGTTCTCTGCAGGGGTCCCAGGAAAAAGAAATGAGCTATATTACAACTGCTGCCCCGAGCCTTACATCGATATTACATTCGTCATAATAATCCGGAGGCGGACCCTATATTACTTTTTTAATCTTATCGTGCCGTGCGTTTTGATAGCGTCCATGGCCGTTTTGGGATTTACACTGCCTCCGGATTCTGGAGAAAAATTGTCGCTGGGAGTTACTATATTGCTGTCGCTGACAGTGTTCTTAAATATGGTAGCTGAGACGATGCCCGCTACATCCGAAGCTGTACCGCTCCTAGGGACATACTTCAATTGCATTATGTTCATGGTCGCTTCGTCCGTGGTGTCTACTATCCTAATTTTAAATTATCACCATCGGAACGCCGATACTCACATAATGTCACCATGGGTAAGTACTATTTCTTTTAATAATGATAGATATTTTGATGTCGTGTCTTTTGTAACGCGATTAATTAATTCCTTAATAGCCGGTATATATGTCTGGTTCACTCAGCGGTGATAATACTACTTATAAGTGTGGATCGTAGAGTAGACAGTTGGGCGAAGGCGATAGTAAATTTTTTAATAAGAATATATCTATCTCTAATATTTTTAATCTTGACCTTTACTTCAACATACCAATAACATCAAAGATCCTAATTAAACTATTTATTTAAATATTAAGTATATTTTCAGACAAAACGAATGCAAAATTAATTAGGTCTCAATCCTATTTGAGATTATAGTATCGCTCTTAAAATAATAATAAAAACTCCTTAAAATTAGTGTCACCAAAATTATAAGACCCCCCACCACTAATCTTAAGTTCCGTTTTTTTTAATATCCTTAACTAAAATGTGAATTTTTAAAGTTCTGACTAAGTAACAGATAATTACAGCACGCCTTAAATAAAACTCATTAAATAAAGATTAAGTCATCCCCCAAATAAAAAGTCAATAATTATATATTAATCTCATGGCAACGATACTAGCAATGGACATCTAAACAGCTAAAAAAAATTAAAGCAAATTAAATTGACCTGTGAAGAAAATATATAGCCACAGAAGACATACCGGAAAAATCGAAGTGAGCTCAATTCGATACCCTGCTTATGAACAAAACCCTAAAGTTTTAATTATTATTTAAGACGACCTTACAGAAATTTATAATAAGTGCGTAAGTAAATGTACGTAATACAAGAAAAAAACAAATCAGATAATTACAATGATATTAGCAAGACATTTGCTAACCAAGATAATTATCGTATACTGTAATGAATAAATTTGGTATTAATTGATCAAATAACGTTGAAAATATTGCATAGGAATATTAAAACCTTTAGAAACAGAAGCCTTGCTCCTGAGTTCGACAGAAAATTTCTGGCGGTATCGGGTCACCCCGAAAGGTTGAAAATTTGTGTCTTCACATTATATGCACAACTTAATTGGAATAAAAACCACAGTTTAAAACCGTATAGGTAATATTCAAGGTCACCACATTTATTGATTCAAATAGAAAAATTATTATCAATTTGTGCAAATTTATTTACATATAATGAGAAAGTTTTCGAGTTAAGGTTTATATACATCCAACAAATAAAATACTAAAACATTTAGGAAATGAGTTAAAATCTACCATCCTATGCCGAGTGTAAGTTTAATTTTTGCATTACCATAATCAGTTAAATAACTGTCTTGCATAAGAAAAACCCTGTAGTATTTCTTGCAAAAGCAAAAAACCATTGCGTCTAAATTAGCAAATAATACTATCTAGACTGGTTAACTTTGAATTAAACATATCTAGTATTGCCTGTGACAATCTATGTGGTCATTTATGTGAAATTGATATTAGAGTGTTTATGCTTCACTGGACATTAACCTAAATTGTATCGGCACAGGTACATTAAAATTGCGGTAGCTGGGAGATAACCTTTAATGAAACTGCTTTGATATCGAAATTCGATGATATTTGTCCGTCATTATAGGGTAGCTGTTAGTTAAGGGCATTTCAGTTAGGCAGAGCGTAATTTAACTTGTAAAATAATATTTTTTCAATATTGTTATGATGATGTATTCATATTGGTTTGAAGTACATATATGAACTTCAAGGTAACCCATTTATTATTCTAAGAATTATAAATCACATTTTAATTTTTTAGTGCGTTACTTTGACCGTCGGTGTTCCTTAGTGGCAGAAAAATTTTGGTTTGGCCAAATCACAATTGATCTGAATACGATACACATTTTTAGAAAATAAGATCGAATTTCTTCAGTATCTTCCTGAGCTGCTTAAGACAACTCCTGATTTTCGGTTAACGATGTTTTAAATTTCAACTAGTTTTCTCTTTTGATTGATGTACCGTGCGGTCAATTCATCTTGATAATATTTTGATTCGCCGTATTTTTTTGTTTTTAAAGATATCAAGTAAACAAAAAATCAAAATGTAGGGTTGGTAACCAAGTTTTTTTAAAGTAACATATAAAACAAAACACTAACAATTTTCTGACATATAAGCCTACTCTGTATTTTTTTAAATAGAATGACTACTACTACATTTTTGGACTCTCTAGAGAAATCTAAACGCATTTCGTGTATAATATCCTATACCTATCTTTAGCTGTTTACGATATATTGACAGTTGAAAGTCGGACATTTTGACATTTTTACAGGCTTTAAAATCTAAGCCGCACGAGATCAAAGAAAACGGTTTGCACATTTCCATCTTAGGCTTTCATAGGCTCTCGAATGACAGTGACTTTGAATTTAACCGGAGTTTGAAAAGTTCCGGTTAATTTTATCCGCGGGTTAAAATAAAAGTTACTGTCATTCGATACCTCATAAAAACCTAATATAGGAATATATAAACCGTTTTCTTTGCTCTCGTGCGGTTTAGATTTTAAAGCCGCCTCTCAAAATGTCAAAATACCCTACTTTCAACTGTCAATATTTCGTAAACACCTTAGGAATATGATATTATATACAAAATATGTTAAGATTTCTCTAGAGAGTCCAAAAATGTAGTAAAATACAGGGTGTTTCATTTAAAAAAAAATAGAGTAGGCTTATATGTCAGAAAATTGTTAGTGTTTTATATGTAACTTAGAAAAAAACTTGGCTACCAACCCTACATTCTGCTTTTTTGTTTATCTTGGTATCTTTAAAAACAAAAAAGTTACAGCGAATCAAAATGTTATCAAGATAAATTGGACGCACGGTACAGTGTTATTGATTGTAGATAGAGCACCTCTCTAACTCACTTATTCAACATACAATTAATATTTTTTTTAATATTGTTACGTTGATCTGGTCATAATGGTTTGAAATACGTAAGACAGCCCATTTACTATTCTAGGAATTATATGTCACAATTTAATTTTTTAGTGCGTTACTAAGTCCCCATCAGAACTCTCGCGTACTTATTTCAAAATTGAATTTGAGAAATCAGAAAAAATATCTATTGCAATACTAATTTAGTTGAAGCTCCATAATAGAAGATTTAAAAGGCTAACGCCGTGCTTTGTGCCGTTGCATGCTATTCTATCCAAATATGCTCTGTGCTGCCAGCGTCAGGCACACTTTTAGTTATACCATTGTACACGGGGAATTGTTACAGCTAAATTAAAAATCTCTTTTTAAAGCTATTTTACTTTTTTAAAACAATAATAAATCCCCCGTGCCACCAATGAAGGCTGTATAATTTTAAAGTTTTTTCAAATTAATATATATGGTTTGAGTTTATGACAATTGTAACTACCCAGAGGCGACTTTATAGAAACAATAACTTTATAGTGACCTAGGAAGGTAGCAGTAGCCATTTTGCTACTTTCAATGCTACTATAAATTAGAAGTAACTAGGTGTCGTGGCCGCGACTACTCCTTAACTTAAATTCTTACTATAAAGTAACAAAAACTTAATGGTGGCATTACGGTAGCACTTGTTAGTGACCGCTACTTCGAAAAGTTACTATAAAGTTTTTGGTGTTTTATGGTGTCATATTCAAAGATTCGGGTAGTTCCAGCCACTTCTTTAAATTATGTGTTTGCCACTTGCAATCGGGGTGTTTATTTTCCACTTTTATCTGGTCACTCTCGAAATATACTTCAAAGTAACTATTCCTTATAGAGTAACATTTTAAGTTGCAGGATGGGTCTAGGAACTTTACTTTAGGGGCAGTGACATTTTAAAAAGGACTGGGAACTGTATTTGCTAGTCGGGACTGTTGTACCATTTTTAAAGCAATAAGTAAATCCCCCCAGTGGCGGCTCGTGACTGTTTAGTGAGGTAGGGCCAAATCCTGATCAAATATTAGCATTTCAAATGTTAAAAAGTTTTAAATCTAGGGGAATTAAAAACTTACCAAAAACTGTGTGGAGATATCAATATTTCAGGCCACGGCCAAACTACAATTTTTCCAATCAATCTTTAATATGATCTTTAAGGGTTTTGTCTAATTCTGAGCTTAAATTTATTAATTCTCGAAATATGCCTTTATTTTGTGAGGTCTCATTTGCATCATGGCCTCTGAGGTCTAACTCAAGTGCACCACAAAAACGAACGCAGTTTATAGTTTGATTTAACACGTATCTATTTTTTATCAACTTGCTTGTTTCGTTCAATTAGTTGGTTACGATATACAGAGCTTAACTGAGTTTTAATATTAATTTTACCAAGCATAGAAAAATTCAAAATATTGGTCATGTGTACCTTTGATTTTTCCCAGACATGGAAATATCATCTGTTCCTTTTTGAGACCAAGTTTCCTCTCCTCTGAATAAAACACACACAAAACAAAATAGTCGCATAGATTCATAACACCACCACACTCAAATATTTTTTGCGTAAATATTTCTTTTATTCGCGAACGCACTTTATGTCCACCTTGAGTTTTTTCAATGTTTAAATTGGGCAACGGTCGTCCTAACTCCTTAATTTCAAATTATTATTCCAAAGTTAAACTGGAAAATGGATTATTTAAAATTTGAAAACTAATTTTATTTATTATTTTTAATAGATAAAAAAAAAGTCCGATTTGTCCGATAAAATACCAAAAAGTCCGAAAGCGCCAGCCAACGACTGTAAAAACAAATGAATACTTTATCGTGCCGCTATCGATAATAGCCATAAACCCATAATAACCCCAAGAATGATAAACTATTCTTAAAGTTCTTGTAATAACCCGTCAAGCCGTAACGTAATTAATGCCACAGTTTTGCCAGTAAAAACAATAACACGTGCGTTTTGTTATGAAATATTCTTATTGGTTGGGAGCCTGGCCCAAAATTATTTAATTTGCTGTGGCTTTACCACATTATTTTCAAGGCCATTTCCTATCGTTATTCGATGTAAGCGCATAGATACTGGGCCTGGCGCGACAACTACGTGTCTGATTTCGATTGCTCTGATTGAGCATAATCGAATATTTCGGGTATTGCGACTTGCGACCGGCTGCGTTCCATTTTTATTTTTATGTTTGCTCTAAATGCTATATCCAAAAATATATACAAATTTTTTGTTGTCACTGTAAATAAGTGATCAGTTTATCAGTTTTAAATTTGAATTGGAAGGGCCATGGCACTGTGGCTCTACCCTAAGAACCGCCACTGAATCCCTCGTGCCACGAACGACGGCTGTATAATTTTAAAGTTTGTTTTCAAACTAATATACATGGTTTGAGTCTCTCATAAGCCATCGAGTCAAATTAACCTTCGTGACAGAAAAATTTTGGTTTGGCCACATCACAATTGATCTGAATACGATACACCTTTTTTAAAATAAAATCGAATTTATTTAGTATTTTCCTGAGCCGCTGAAGCCAACTGGTGTAAAACTCCTTATCTTCAGTTAACGATATTTTAATTTTCAACTAGTTCTCTCGCTTGATTGTTATTGATTATTGCGGATGGAGCACCACTCTAACTCACTTATTTTTTCAATATTATTGTATTCATGTGGCCATATTGGTTTGAAATACATATATTAACGTCAAGATAACCCATTAATTATTCTAAGAATTATATATTACTATTTAATTTTTAGTGCGTTACTAAGTTTTCATCAGTGAATCTCACGTACTTATTCCGAAACAGAATTTGAGAAATCATAAAACTGCATCTGTTGCAAAAGTGATTTAATTGAAGCATAACAAAAGCTTAAATTTAAAAGGCTGTCGCCGTGCTTTGTATAATTGTGTATTGTTTTCAAACATGCTCTGTGATGCTAGCACTAGATACATTTTTAGTTTTACCAAGGTATACGGGGAATTGTTACAGCCCAATTAAAAATTACTCTTTAAAGCTATTTTACTGCTGCATCATTTCTAAAATAATGATAAATTTTTCGTGTCACCAATGAAGTGTGTATAATTTTTAAGTTCGTTTTCAAACTAATTGAATATATCATAAGCCATCGATCCAAATCGGTCCTAGGTGTTTCTTTGTGACAGACAAATTTTGGTTTGGATAAGTCACAATTGATCAGAATACGATACACCGTTTCTTAAATTAATTTCTTTAGTATTTTCCTGAGCTGCTTAAAACAACTCGAGCACAGCCCTTATCCTCAGTTAACGATATTTTAACTTAGAACTAGTTTTCTCGCTTGATTGATGTACAATGTAGTAGATGGAGCATCCCTCTAATCACTCACTTATTCGACATTCAATTAATGATTTTTTCAATATTGTTATGTTGATGTGGCAATATTGGTTTGAAGTAAATATGTTAACCTCAAGGCAGCCCATTTATTATTCTAAGGATTATATATCACAATTTCATTTTTTAGTGCGCTCCTAAGTTCCCATTAATAAATCTCAAGTACTTATTTCGTAATTGAATTTGAGATAAAAAAAATTATCTTAAGCAAAATTGATATAATTAAAGCTCCATAATAAAGGCTTAAATTTAAAAGGCTGTCTCCGTGCTTTGTGTAATTGCATGCTATTCTATCGAAACATGCTTTTTTCCATTGTATACAGGGAATTGGTACAACTTAATTAAAAATCTCATTTTAAAGCTATTTTACTTTCTAAAAACAATAATAAATCTCTCGTGCCACTAACGAAGGCTGCATAATTTTTTAGTTTGTTTTTAAACTAATATTGGTTTGAGTCTATAATAAGCTATCGAGTCAAATTGGCCCTCGGTGTTCCTTCGTGACAGAAAAATTTTGGTTTGGCCAAGTCACAATTGATCTGAATACGATACACCTTTTCTTAAAATAAGATGGAATATATTAAGTATTTTCCGAAGCTGCGTAAGACAACTCGAATACAACTTCATACCTTCAGTTAACGATATTTTAAGTTTCAACTAGTTGTCTTGCATGATTGATTGCAGTATTGTTCTAGTTTGTTGCTCATTTATTTAAACAAATATTAAATATTTATAAATACTCATTAAAAAGCTGATCCGCAGGATGGAAATTGATAAAGATATTTTAATTTCGAAAGGGCTTTCAAAAATGTTATATGAGACAAACGATTGAAGTATGGTATTCACCAACTTCTGAGCGAGATCTATTAATTTTATGAACGTGAGTTGTTCTTCCTTGTTTTAATTTATTACAAATATTATCGCTGGCGGTGCTATATGACCACCACCTACTACAATCGCACAGGTTGACCAAGCGGGTAGAGTAAAAACCGGCTAGCGAGAAGCAGTGCACTATGAACGTACCCTGATGTCCCTCCACCTGTTAATTTTTGAGAATTCTTCAATTCTTCTTACAAAAGTATCTGTTCGGCATATTTATTTATTTCAATGATCTGCAACTCGTAGAATGTGTCGACCACCAACAAGGTGAAGAAATGAGCTGGTTCAATACTTATAAAAAATACTCTATCAATTCATTGGAACGAAAGTGCCATATACTATCAGTTAAACAATATACCTTCGATATGTGGGAGCTAAAATACATAAAAATATTTTCCTTTAACATCATAGAAAAAATCCTCAAAATCACTATAATTTTTGTATTTAACATTTTTTGCTTAATACACTAGCTAAGTGACATATAGATAGAATGGTCCATTTAAAATTAATAACTCTCTACAGGGTGGCTCGAATTCGAGTCTGTATGGGGATCTCGAAAACATTAAGAGATAGAGTGTCGGTCAATCCAGAAAAAAACCGAAATTTATAAAAATCGTTTTCTTTCTGTGCTTATTTAAAAACGGATTTCAAATTGAATTGCACTTTTGCATCGCTACTTATTCCGCTATATTCAATAGTGGTATACAGTTTGGTATCAGGGATCATCATCAACTTTCTCTTTTTAAATACGATTTTTAATTTGTTTTATCGTTTTCAGATGATATTGGCGTTATTAATGTGAATATGTGTTCTTAATTATTTTTTATTTTTTTATTATTTTTAATTTTTTTTTTAATTATTTATTTTGCTTTGGGAACTTTTGAATCCAGTGAGTTAATTAAATCTAATTAAGGTTAGTATTTAAGAAAATAACACCATTGGATAGAGCAGAAAAATTGACAATGCAAAAGTGCAGTGCAATTTGTAATTCGTTTTTAAATAAGCACAGGTAAACATTTAAACGATTTTTTAAAATTTGTTTTTTTTGCGGTTATCTCCGAAAATACCCGGAATTTTAAAACTTTCTAAACGGCATAGGGTTAGGCAGCCAAATTCTCAATTTTGTCCTAATTCGACCGACATTGTATCTTACGATTTCTGAGTTTCCATACATAGACTCGAATTTGAATCACCGTGTACAGGGAACTCGAAAACCGTAAGAGATACAGTCTCGGTCAAATAAAGGCAAAATTGCGCATTCAGGTGCCTAATAATATGCCGTTTAGAAAGTTTAAAAATTTCGAGTATTTCCGGAGATATCAGGAAAAACCGAAATATTGAAAAATAGTTTTATTTTTTTACTGAGCTTATTTAAGAACGAATTTCAAATTGAATTTCACTTTTGCATTGCTACTTTTTCCGCTATATCCAATGGTGGTATCCAAGGGGTCACCAGCCAATTTCCTTTTTTTAAATACGAAATTTATTTTTTTTTATGGTTTTCATATGATATTGGCATTATTATTATGCGTTTTAAATTTTTTAAAATTATTTTCTTTAACTTCTTTCTGTTTTTCCTTTAATTGCTTATTTTGCTTTGGCGTAATTTTAAATAGTTTGTAACTTTTCAAATTTTTATATTCTATAAAAATATTTTATTTCGTTTTTTGTGTTAAGTGGATACTTAAAACCCTTAATTTTAATGAAAATAAAAAATAGTAAAATTAAATAAACAGGTTCAATTCTACCCCAAAGCAAAATAAATAGTTTAAAAAATAATCAAAAAAATATATTTAAAAAAAATTAAAAACACTCATTCATATTTATAACGCCAATATCATCTGAAAAACGATAAAAAAACTAAAGTCAGTATTTAAAAAATGGAAGTTGATGATGATCCCTTGAAGACGAAACGTCGGATTCCAAGCTGGATACCACCATTGTATAGAGCGGAAAGAGGTGGGAATGCAAAAGTGCAATTCAATTAGAAATCCGTTTAAAAATAAAACGATTTTTCAATATTTCGGTTTTTTCCGGAAGTATTAGGCGCCTAAATGAGCAATTTTGCCCTAATTTGACCGACCCTGTATCTCTTACGGTTCTTCAGTTCCCCATACATAAACTCGAATTCAAGCCACCCTGTACGTGCTTTTTTTATAGTCATATCGGTAAAGCTGATAATCTAGATGCTTATTCATGCATCCCAGTACATCGCTGACAGAGGAACTGTAATTCCTCGTAAATTAGAAAATAATGTTTCATTGGCTCCTTATATACCTTTCAAATTAATTCTACTCTCGATTCTAGATCAAGAATATTATAAAATAAGTTTTTCAACGTGTTTTGTAAATTTGTGCTACCACTATTTGGATTAAGAGTGCCTATTTGCTGATGCTGCACCATCTATGCCTAAAACGGCATTAATTCAAATTGGATTGGTGGCTGAAAATGGCTAGATCTGGGAGAAATCCTTTAATAAAACGGCCCTAAAGTCGAGATTTGATGCATTTTGTCGATTATGGCTGGATATTATTGCTAGAAGGGTATACTTATTCGATTGCCATGAAACATTAATTTGATGGATTGCATTGAAAGACCCGATTTTTATATCGAACATATAAATATGAGAAGGAATAGAAATAACAATTTCATACTTCTAGTGTACGCTAAATATGTTATATAGGTCTCATGCAGTGATTTGACTGCGTTTATATCGTGACAAATTACCATTGCACATTCTAATATTGTTAATAAAAAAGAGATTTATGTAATAATTAAGAGAGTAACGAGTTATTTTCAATTTGTTGCAGTTCGGTGATCGTATTTATATACTAATGTTCTGTAGTTCTCTGTTAGTAAAGGCCCATCCAAAAGAAGATCTATAATAAAAAAAATAATCATTTTAAAATTAATTTAGTCAATAGAAAAATACACCTTGCCGCCACTAATGAAGATTGGTTTTATTTATTTGAAGAAAAAGGCTTTTCTATGTTTAATTTTTTAAGAATAAAAATTAAAGTATTTTGAAACCAGCTTTTGTTATTAACAGGAATTTATTGCGCGATTTTATGCTAATCTATCAAAGGCTGATACAACATTTTTACTCCAACGAAGAATTAGAATAGAATTGTAGCACTCCGGAACATGCTTAGAGAATCTCATCCAGTCTGGTCTTCCTAGACTCTACCGAAGTACCGGCTCCTCCATGTACCTTATTGCAGGACCGGGTTTGGTCTCTCATACCTGAGCCAGCAGAGAGCTTCACACTTGCACCACACGTGTTTTGGTGTTTCCTCCTCTTCCTCCTGATAGAACCTGCAACGCCTATTGTCTGCCAGGCCGATCTTTTCCATGTGTTTATTCATTCTATACTGCCCCGGCAGCTGACCAACTAATATTCTTATCGTCTTGCGACTACTCTTAAGTAGATCTGCCGTAAATTTTGGGGAACCGTGTTTTATGAACTATTTGGGTTGTAGTTGCCCTGGTTTTTGTAACCATCAGTTTAGAGATTTTTATTTATCCACATTTTAACTGTTGTTTTGAAGACTCTTCCTGCTATCCCTCAGTAAGGCTCAGGTCCCAACGTAACCTTACTTGCGCCCCATTTTACAAGTTTGTCGGCTTCTTCGTTGCCCTGATGGCCTTCATGTCCCGGAACCACGCAGTGGTGAGCTTATTGTTGCGACCGACCTCTTCAAGGGTACTTATGCGGTCTTTAACTAGTCTAGATATGACCTTGTGTGCACTAACTGCTTTTAAGGCGGCCTGACTGTCGGAGCATATGACTACCTTCCTTTTTCTTACGTTCAATTTCTCTATCTCCAAGGCGCAGTGTTTGATTGCCGCGACCTATGCTTGGAACCCCGTGGCTTGACTACCCATGTTTATGGAGATATTTGACCTTGGTCCGTGGACCCCGGGTCTCACCCCTTTACTGATCTTAGAGCCGTCGGTATACCATGCTTGGTCTGCTTTTATAGGAGGCCCCCTCTCATGCTCTCTGCCTACAATTGCTACTGAGAAGGGTCTATCAGACCCATAGAAGGGAGTTGTTTCGTCTGATAGTATTTCGAAGAGATACTTGATCTCCTCATTGTCCTCTAGTTTCCAGCTTGTGGGGCTTTCCAGTTTCTCCCGCAGAGTCGCCTGCATCTGCCCATTGCAATTCTTGGTTTCTAAGTGGCCTTGCTAAGATGCGGTCTCCAAGTCATACCTTGGTCAAAAGTGACATCTAGGTTGGAAAATGAAATTATTATCCCGCTGCGCAATGGATTCTTCAGATCCTTTAATACTCTTTTCCTTGTGAATGGGACTATCGTGGTTTTCAGCGGATTAACTGACAGATTCTCCTCTTCACACCATTTGCTTATTATGTTCAAGGCCTTTTGTGCTCTTGTTGAAACATAGCCCATGTTCTTTCTCTGACTACTATGACTAAGTCGTCTGCGTAGCATAGGCAGAAGTATCGTTCATTTTCCATCTTGTCTAGTAGACTATCTACCAGAATGACCTACAGTAGTGGTGATAAGACCCCTCATTGGCCCCATGCTATGCATGCTCTGAGTATCTTGCAGATGTGTGGCATTAGTATATACCGCCCTTTCTCTAACAGAGCTAGGTAGATTCCATCTGGTCCGGGGGACTTACAAGACTGGAATTCCCTATTGCCCATTTAATTTTTCCAAATGTTACAATCCCGTTGGTCCTTTTCCAATCTGTTTTTCCCGTCCTGCTCTGATTGTTTATGAATCTGGACCCTGGGAAATGAGTGCCCGTCAAAAGATTCAGAGTTTCTTTTGTGGACCTGATAAACGAGTCATCTGTTTTCTTTAGATATCCAACTTCACCCGCAGTACCTTCGACGGCCAGAACTTTGTACACTCTTGCGCACTCCTTTGTTCCGGCTGTCGTTTCGCAGAACTCCTGAATTACTAAAGCTTATATTTTAGAAAGATCTGTCATGAAGCTCTTTCAGTATTTGTCTATTCATCACTTGGTTGGATCATTTACTGCACAATATTGATACAAATTATAATATAAGTTCAAGTTCAAAATAATAACAGCCATGCATTTGATGATAACCACAGAATAAAATGGAACGCTTGAAGTATTTTAGCAAAGGAGCCATTATCAAAAAAACGTAAAATTAAGGAAAATGCTATAATATTATTAAATAAAGATGAATGTGTTGCTTCAGTTTCTATTAATTTTAATAACAATGGTTGGCTTTGCTAAAAACTGGAGCTGATAAGGGACACTTAAAAATTGATCTTTAAACAAAAATCATTGAATTATTCCAAAAAACATAATGCTTAACTATAAATATAAGGCACCTCAGAAACGCAGCAATTATTTACCTAATAACACCCCCATATCGCACTACCTTAACAGTAATTAAACGTTATGACACTATTCTTGTCATCTTGTCAAAGTCATTTATCAAAACTTGACAAATCGCATTTACTAACTATTTTCATTTTAAATTTCTCGTTCTTGACAACGGGGTTCCTCGGAACGTCGAACATTTTCCAGTTTTTTATGGTTTTCAGCATCGTTAGGGTCACGAAATTAGCACTTGGGGCCATAGCTGAAGCAGCCTTATTCAAGAAGTCTAGTTCTGAAGTGGTGAAAAGGTAAGAATTTGTCTGGTAAACTCCTGGGCCCTCTTAGAATGATTCCAAAAACGTATTCCGCAATATATTACAGATTGACTATGGACAAAGTAAAATTGATGTAGTTATCAAATTAGTGTAGTTAGACTGCAAAGCTAAAACATGGTATTCTTTTTTTATGTAAATCTCATTTAGCAATCCTAAAAATTGTATAGACAATAGACAATAGACAATTTTATTCATCTTTACAGCTACACAGGTAGATAAGACATGTCAATAAATGGGATGATCAGTCCCATCCGAAGTAAATTCCACAAGTAAAAAACTCATTATTAATGCACTTAATGTGCAATTTCAACATGAAAAATACACATAACTTAAAATAAAAACAAAAAAATGCAATATATCATAAGTAATTAGAACAAACAAATACATACAGAGTAAAATTTAAAAGTTTAAAAGCATTTAACATCTCCCCAGTGTAAAAGTTCCAAATTCAGCTGCAGAATAGAAAGTTTCATTCAAAAGTATAGCTTTAATTTGTTTTTTAAAAAGTGGTAAAGTTTTAATTTTTTTAATATTTTCTGGCAACAAATTAAATAATCTGCAACCTAAGTAATAACTAGTTTTTTTAATGTATTCATCATTATGTCTTTCTATACCAAACTTTTCCCTATTACGTGTCGGATAACTGTGATAAAAACCATTCGAAATAAAATCCTCCCGATTCTGAAAAATATATACTAAAAGTTTGTATATATAGATGCCTGTTACTGTTAATGTTTTTTTGTTTTTAAAATTAGTCCTACAAGATGCGTTATATGGCAAATTAAAAATAAGTCTCATGATTCTTTTTTGTACCACCAGCACTCGGTCCAGATCAAGCGTACCTCTCCAAACCGCCAGAGCATAGGACATAACCGGCTAGGCATTTGCGTAATAGACAGTTATAAGATTTGAATCACTTAATGAGTTACTCAACTATTTTATCATAAAATAACATCTATTAAGCTTTGTACTAAATGAAACACTTTTTGTATTCCATGCATAAAATTTTATGCATGGAATACAAAAAGTGTTTCATTTAGTACATTTCGTACATGCACGCAGCCTTCACTCTTCATTTATTAAGCTTTGAGCAAATAGTATCAATGTGCAGGTTCCATTCAAGATTAAAATCAATCGTGATTCCTAAAAAAATGAACTGGGACTAACAGGTAAATTCGTATTATTAAAAAGAATACTTAAATTCCTTGATTTGCGCATTTTGGTCTTAAATTCCACCTTTGATAGATTTATAATAAGGTTATTTCTTTTACACCAATTTGAGAACTCGAACAATGTTATTCCAATTTTTTTCTTCAAAAGATTTCCATCCTTGGCTGAGATAACTATTGTCGTATCATCAGCAAACATGAATACGATTCCACATGAAATGTACTCTGGCATGTCATTTATGAATAATAAGAAGAATAAGGAACCTAGACCACTGCCCTGAGGGGTCCCCAGGTCACAGTTTTCTATTCGCGATAAAATATTACCAATCCTTATATGAAATTTTCTGTCCTTCAAAAAAGATTTTATCCATTTATTCAGTGGTCCGTTTATACTTAACTTTAAAAAAAATTTTTTACAGCAAATTCTTAGTCTATGGTATCAAATGCCCTTGTTAGGTGAAATAGAAGAGCTACTAATTTTTCATTGTTATCGAATTTTGCATATATATTCTGTATAAAGTCGATTGCTGCAATCTCAGTGGAGTGTTTTTCCCTAAATCTGTGTTGATGACTTTATTTTTATCAAGAAAACTAGCTAGCTTATTGTAGATAACCCTTTCGAAATCCTTTGAAAAAGAGCTAAGTAAGGATATGAGCCTATAATTTTCGACAAAAAGAGGATAACCTTTTTAAATATAGGTATGATATTAGCAACCTTCAGTCGTGAGGGAAAAAATCCTTCATACACAGACATATTTATTAAGAGGGACAAGCAAACAATTACCTTAAAGGAACACTTCTTCAACAGGGCAACAAATATCTCATCTGGTCCTGTTGATTTTTTCTTTGGTAACTTTTTTATGGCAGACCTAAGATCTTGTGGAATTACATCAGTATACTGAAAATTATGAAATTTATTTTTTGATATAGTGCATTCCGACGATAAACCGTTACTAAAGTGAGAATTTATTTTTTTTACTACTAACATGATAAATCACCATTATTTACTTCATTCCTCAAATGAGAAGTAACATTTCTCACCCTAGGTAAATAATAATATTAAAAAAAAAACCTAGGTCAATAATGAAACGGAAACGGAAAATGTCAAAATGTCAAACTTGTTAGTTTGACAACTAGTTGTCATTTCGGATTATTTGAAAAATGCGTAGGAAATGATTAATCTCAAAATCTAATCAATTCAAATAATGATAAGGATTGTATCAGTGCTATTAGTAAAACAATTATATACAGTATGACTCACTTTTCATGACCCCATAATATTCTTATTAATAATGCGATTTTGTCAAAATTTAGATGGAAAGAAGGTACTTTGTATGTATGGAGCTGTCAGGAGATTATGTTACGATATTTGTCAGTTAGACAACTGAATTTCCAGGCTACCTGATAACCCAAACTAACCCAAACTATTTGAAAAATAAGTAGAAAATGACTAATATAAAAATCAAATCGAATCAAATATGGTAATATATCAGTGTTAGTAGTAAAAAAAATTCTATATATACCTCGGTTGAGAAGGCCATTATTAACCTCGCACATTATATCCTTCGGCGCTACGCGCCTCAGGATATAAAAGTGCTCGGTAAATAATGGCTTACTTCTCAACCTAGGTATATAATATACTATTATCTTTAACAACCGTAGATAAATAGCTGCTAAAACAATTTGCTATATCTGTCGGATCAGTAAGAGTAACATCATTTAAACATATTTGGTTGAAAACCTTTTTTGAATTGCCTTGAATCTTTCCATTCAATGAATTAATTAAATTCCAAGTGATCTTTGTTTTATTTTTTGAGTTATTTATTTTTTTGTTAAAATTGGTTTCTTTTTCTTTTTTAATTTTTATGTTAATTTCTTTTTCTGTATCCAGTGTAATTTTTTAATTTTTTAAGGTCTTCTAGAAGTTCATTAGAAAATTTAACTTTTTTATTTTCTATTTTTTTCTCAATTATATCTTTCTTTGGGCAACTCGCTTCTATATCGTTCTGAGTAAAGGTCATTTCAAAGGAATCAAAATGAAAATTAAATTCGTTAATTGAGCCACTACTAACCACCCTATGGCACCGAACTGTCTCCCGTTGGTTTACTTCTGGCAGTATTGTTCGCCTGTCATTACAGTATATCAGTTGACAAAAATGATCGGATATTCCAGCATCAAAATTTCTTAAAGAGAAAAACTCTGGCACTGACGGGATGACATAATCAAAACCTGAGACACTGGTAATATCATTTCTGCTTGTGAAAATCCTAGTTGCCTCATTATTAAGCAAAGATATCAATTTATTAGAATCAAGTATATCCATAAGCATTTTATAATTAAAACAGAGTTTTATCCACAATACCGAAACAGAATATTTGCACTCGACGCGCGTTTAGCTAACCATGTTAGCATCATCAGGAGATGATTAAAACTGATATAATGTTTTTGATTCTTACTACTGGGTGTTCAAAAACCATTTTTGAACACGTCTTCAAATCTAACGACTTAATTTTTGTACATTTTATCATTCCACGCCACTGTCCTCGCATTCCAAACAATTTAAAACCTTGGCGATACTACTAACGCCATCTCTTGTTTACCACGTTTATCCACTGCGTCGGCAGGCTAGAAAGCTAAACTCAAACTCAAACTCAAACTCAAACTCAAAACTCAAACTCTTTATTTGGCCATTTGTAAAAACAAATACATAGTATTTATGAATTGGCAAGTCAATTATTACATAGTATGTAGTATACAAAAATAGAATAAAATAAATTACCAAAATTTGACCAAATTTTGCAAAAATAAATACAATGGTCTAATCATTTAATATTCCAAAATTAACATAAACAGCAGAAATGTTCAATATGACTAGATAATACAGAATCATCTAAACATAAAATAAACAAAAGAACCATAAGATGAGGACGATAATAAAAGGTCCAAATAAACCTAAAATAACCTAAAATATATACGTATTATATACACACGCATACATATACACACATACACATACTCATACACACACATACACATATACAGATAGGTAAAAAATACACAGAGAATAAATAAAACAAACAAAAGAATACTTAGAATTAGGTACTAAGAATAGAAAAAAAATATATTTACAATCAGATTCAAGTATAGAAAAGGTCGTATATCAATAGTGTTCCATAAATTCCTTAAAAGAATAAAATGCATTGTTAACAAAAAGTTGTCTTATTTTTACCTTGAATCTCTTGTCATCTAATATCTTTAAACTAATAGGTAATTTATTATACAAAGTAATTGCATTGTAAGTCAATGAGTTTTCAAAGTTTGCTGTTTTGTGCCTCGGAACTGCAAGTATATGCTCACTACGCGTGTTATAGTTATGGCTACTCGTTAGAGATCTAAACTTAGTAAAATTTTTACGTACATACACAAGACATTTATACATATAAATACATGGGACAGTTAAAATTTTCTTACAAATAAAAATATTTTTACAGGACTCGCGCATATCTAAATTGAAAATCAGTCGCAGTATTCTTTTCTGACCAATAAAAATTCTTTTTGCCTCGCTACTTTTACCCCAAAGTATAATACTTTGGGATATGTGGGAGTATGCTAAGGAATAATAACAGTTTAGTAAGGCATCAGTGTCTAAACTACTTTTTAATTGAAAAATTGCGTAATAGGCACTATTCAGATTCTTTGACAAATAATCCACATGCGTCTCCCATGAAAAATTCTTGTTTAAGAATGTTCCCAGGAATTTTACATTCGATGATAAATTTTCGGTACTATTTATGAGAGGCTTGCGTAAATTAAAATTTACATAAACAGTCTTTTCCTCGTTTAGTACTAACCTATTTCTTTCACACCAGCTAGTCATTTTGTCCAATGCAATTTTTAGTTTGGAATTTAGTTCCTCTGGAGTATCGGCCGATACAGTTATGGATGTATCATCCGCATATAGTATGACTACCTCGTCCCCCATATAATCAGGTAAATCATTGACGTAGACAAGGAAAAGCAGAGGTCCAAGAATGGAACCCTGAGGAACACCCAATTTTAATTCATGTTTGTCGGATAAAACTCCATTACACTTAACTTGAAGAAACCTGTTTGTCATGAAAGAATCAATGAGGTCCTTAAGTGCACCTCGAATTCCCAAACATTCAAGCTTATCTATTAGGATGTTTATATTTACCAAGTCAAATGCTTTTGAGAGGTCAAAAAATATTGTTACTACATACTTACCCTGGTCTACTTTTTTATAAATATATTCATAAAAGTTAATAGATGCAGTTTCTATGGAGTGGCCAACTCGAAAACCATGCTGGCTATTTGAAAGGAGGTTATATTTATTGAAAAATCTCATTATTTTATTATAAATGACCTTCTCCAGGATTTTGGAAAATACACTCACGACAGATATCGGTCGGAAATTTTCTATGTTATGTTGATCGCCTTTTTTAAAAACAGGAGTCACGATTGCAGTTTTTAAGATATCCGGAAACTGTCCACCTTGGAGTGATAGGTTTATTAAAAACAATAGTTGGTCAACCAAATTATTTGCAATTTTTTTAAACAATGCTGGGGATATTTCATCTACAGAGCTGGATTTCTTATTTTTAAGATTTTTTATAGTGAACAGTAATTCTGTTTTTGTTAGTGGGTTACAAAATATTGAAGTTTCGCTTATAGGTGAGACAGTATGAGGTAGTGATAGGTTGTATCCAAAATGTTTTTCACTAAGTTTAGAAGCAATAATTGAGAAATAGCTTCCAAACTCCTGTGCCACCAAGAAATGACTTCATTATTTATTCTAATAGTATAAATGTTGTTTTTGTTTTTCTTCCTGCCTAATCTATTGTTTACAGTCCTCCAAATCTCTTTAGTTTTACTTTCAGAGTTTTCAATTTTATTCATGTAAAAATTTGTTTTGGTATGTTTTACTAATTTTCTATACCTGCTTTTTTGAGCTTTATATCTGGCTTGTATTTCCAGACAGTTTGACCTCATCATCTCCCTAGAAGCGTTAATAAGATTTTTTTTTCATTTTTTATGGTTTGATTTACCCATACATTCTTCTTTCTATTTATAGTTACTTTTTTAAAGGGACAGGATGCATTGAAACACCAAACAACAGTACTTACAAAAAAGTCAAACGCACTATTTAGGTTCATACTGTACAGAGGAGCCCAATCAGTATTTTTAATCAAAGAAACAAATTCACTCAAATTTGTTTCACTAATAAAGCGACAAGAAATACTTAGATCTTTAGCCTCACATTCTTTAAAAGACTGTTTACAGGATAATTTACCTATGTGGCCCAAATGGTCCGCTAAAAATGGATCAAAGACCTCAACATGGAATATGTCACTTGATATGTTAGACACCATGTAGTCAATGCAGGTTCTGGTAATAGAACCGTCTGTATTTGGACTTATTCGCGTAGGACATTTATTTTGCACCATTAAGGAGAAACACTCAAATAAATCTATTAACATTTTAGTATTTGCAGAAACATCCAGAAAATTTATATTAAAATCACCACATAGAATGATATATTTATATCTACTCAAGATACTTCTAATAGCATTTTCAAGATGGTCAAAAAAAACTGTAAAATCGCCGCTTGGCGGTCTATATACACTACAAATAGCTATATTTTCCTTTTCATTTAATGTAAGGTATACGCCACTTAGTTCAATGCAGCATTCCACTGATAATGTTTTCAAAAAAGATATATTTTTTGCCTTTAAACCTTCCCTAACAAAAATAGCTGAGCCTCCATGCAAGTGCTCTTGTCTAGAAAAATGTGAAATAAGTTTAAAATCCTGTAATTTAATGTTTAGAATATTTTCATGGGTCAGCCGGTGTTCCGTAACACAAAAACAGTCCAAACTTTTGTCATCAATTAAAACATCAATTAAATCTAACTTACTTACTAAACTTTGGACGTTGACATGACAAACACTTACACTTGGGACATCTGAGACAAACGTGGGTATAAAAAAATTATATTACTATTATTTTTTTCAGGTACAAGAGTTTCAATCACAGGAAGTGTCATTACAGATTCGTTAATAATTTGGGTATTATTTTCAGCGTCTGACTCAGGTGTACTCAAGTTAATGGCTTCACTACATTGCATAGACGTCTCACATACTGGACCTGAATTGTTATTTTGGCTCGTTTGAATAAAAACTAGGCTTTTAGGCAGAGGGTTGTTTCCCAATAAAACTTTGTTGTAAATCAGTGAGCATAGTTCTTTCTTTTTAAGCTTATGTAATCCCAAATTTACATCAATAAAACTGAAAAGGCCCGGCAAACAAGAATTCAATTTATAGGTAAAACGTTCTAGATTTCTATTAAATTTATAAATATATTTATTGTACATATGATTTGTATGGTACACCGACAAAAGTAAAATTTGTGTCAGGACATAATTTAATCCAAATATGTTTAAATATTGGATAATTAGCCGCATTTGAAAAATTGTTTGAGCCCGCGATTATAACTACGTGATCCCTAGTCGAAAAGTCCCTAGCAAGACTGTCAATATCTTCAATCACATCATCATACTTCGCTCCTGGCTTGTAAAAACACTGCACCTGACAATCACTTAGGCTAAATTTATGTTCTAAAAGAAAATTTATATTACGGCCGTAATCGTCAGTGAGTATAAGTACATTTTGCGATTTTAGATTATTTGAAGCCTTCGTGGTATTCTTGACAGATGGTGAAGGCAATATTTGATTTATTTCACCTGGTGCATCGTCAGCCACGGGATCCAGCGGCATCGGCGGTGTGAATACATCTTTTTCAGGGTCTGCCGTTGATGTCGACGTTGATACAGATTTTGACTGGCTGGTTCAAAGGTTCAGTGGAAGTCGATACATTCCTAATGTTTATTTTTGTTTGTGTGCCAAGTGATTTGCAGATCTTATTTGTGTATGCATTTAAATCACGTTTTAAATTCAGAATACTCGTTTTAAGTTCACAAATGGTATTTTCATTTTCGACTATAATTTTACTTAATTCATCCTCCCTTATTGAGGCCTCGTTTATAAAGTGCTGATAGTCTTTTTTTATTTTATCTAAGTGTTGAGTTTTTAAATGTGTGTCTAAGGTAAGTTCATTCAAAGTTTCTTCCAGTACTGAATTTTTCTCTTCTACAATACTTAGAGATTTTTCTAAATCTATCGTTTCTGTTTTACAACAGTTAATTTTATGTCCCTTAATAACGTTTACTTTCCCTTTATATTTGCCGTTTGTAACACATCCTTTATGGATAATTTCGCAGCATTGGGTACAAACGTAATATGAAAATGTTCTTTCACAACATTTGAATTTGTAACCAGCCATAATTCCGGAAATTTATTCAATATAAGTTTGGTGTATGAAATGTAAATAATGGATTTGGCGCCAAATTATGTTGGTTTTATTAGGGTCAATATATGGGACTTACAACATTTCCAGGTTTATTCTTGAACTAGAATAGCATAATTGAGTCTTAGTAACACAGTAGAAACCAAGTATATACATTTTTAACTTAGAATAACACCAACAAAGACTAAATAAAGTACTCAAGACACAAACTGCAAATCAGGAACGTAGCTGTGACTCAAAAAACGTAAACAATACTTTGTCGCCAAATAAACACAAGTACTAAACGAAGTATATATGATAAAAACGAAGTTTTTAGAAAAATAAAAATGTACTTATACATAAACAAAACTAAGCAACACATGTACACTATTTTTTTTTTTTAATATATTTTCACTTTTATTACTAGAAATACGCGAATTCGTGAGGAGCTACTACGGGTATGCCATGTTCCGACTACGTTCGTGACTGAAGTTAAGCGTCCTCAAAAGGCCTCCGACCAATCATAGCGCTTCCCGCTTTATCTGGGCGGTATTACTAGCGCCATCTGTTGTAACCACCTTTACTCATCTGAATCCGGCCGCGCATCCTAAACTCATCTGACCAATCATAGCCTTTCCCGCTATACCCCGGCGACCGAGTCGACCAATCACTGTCTCTTAACGGAGGTAATCAAGTTAGCTCCTAAGTTCATGATCTTTAAGAATCAATTTTAATAAAAACTATTTAACTATTTCGACCGGATTTGTGTTAACATTCACAAGGTTAATTTAGACAATCGCTGACGTAAAGGTTTACATAACTGCTCAGTATTTACTTTATTCGCCCTTTCCATTTCCGGAGGATGTATATCATCCCGCCGGAAGGGGCGTTAACAACTTCTTCAAGTTGATCTAGTTCCCACGTTCTAGAAAAGAGTAGTGTCTTGAACCTCGACCATGTAAGTCGCCAAAGGCGCACCCCCGTTTCGAGCCGGCTAGCGCTGAGCCGCCATGCCGGCAAGTTTTCACGTTTTGAGACCTCATAATCTCTCTAGTTCTTTACTCAAGTGACATAGTGATATCCCAGCATAATCATCTTTATGTCAAGCCTACAATAAGGTATTTATTGGCAAACATACTGCCGTTATTCTCACGAGTCTCACGCCGAGCAATGGCGTCCCAATTGGTCTCATCCGTGGGAGTTCTACAATCGAGCCCTGTCTCAAACCACACTCAATCGAGCATAGTCTCGGAATCTCAAGTAAGTAAACGAATATGTTTACAATCACATTCTCACTAAGCCTACAAAAAGGTATATTTCGGCAGCTTTACTGTCATTATGGAGACCCACTGATCTCTAATTCTCAATGGCTGTACCATGCGCTGCACAGTCCCCAATGGTATTGTCCATGGGATTTTCAACATTCTATATCACGAGTGTACCACTGGGTTGCTACACTCTTGCCTTATTCTAATATAAGGATTACTCTGCACTAGTCTGCATACCTACTCATGCCTTATTCTCATATAAGGATTAAAAGGCACTAGTCTGCCAATATACTCAAGCTATCACAAGGTTACATCCCATACGCGGATTTCAGCAGTTCAGCTTACCTATGCTACCTGCATAGCATACTTAATAATCATTCATGCGTGTACCAAGAAGCCGCATTCACAATCATTCATGCGTGTACCAATAAACCGCATTCACAAGGCATTCATGTCATGCCATAAGCACTAACTGCATACCCGAGTCAAACCACTACATTCCAATCATTCTTGTTTGCAAGAAAGTGAACTACATTGTAAATAGAAGCTAGCGATAGATCTAGTGTTTTTCAAAGTGACTTTCCCCCAGTGTTAGAAGATAACCTCCTGAACATTGAACGTTTCTCGTCAATGGTGTTCATAGTGTACATATTAGCTTATAGGTGAACTCTAAGGTAATATTAATCCTGTTATTATCACTTGTATATTATTGTATTTCATATCAAAGCTAAATCAGCTAATATAGTTGATAAGTAGCTGTTCCGCAGGAACTCTAATTGACATTTAACTGTACATAAATTCAAGGTTATGTTCATAAACATATATTAGTAAAGTATTACCACTGTTTATGCATTGCTTTAGATTTTAAGAGTTTTATTTATGTCATATTATTCAAGGTCGAAACTTTGCCTCGACTAATATTGTTCACATCGCAGCACTGACTACGTACAATAATTCACTGTTTATATTTTGTGTATTTATGAGCTTCTAGTTATTTTCAAGTAAAGTAACTTATTAAAATATTCATATAATGCTAAAGCTTTTTGTTTTATTTACAAAATGACTTTAGAACTAGCCCTATGGTAAAATTTCAGTGCCTAAGAGCACATCTCTTTTTGTTCAGAAAATCGACCAAGATCGACTCTGAAACACTGGGTAGATGGTCAATGTTTAGATCAGAACAGATTAAAACATTTGCATAATTATGCAAAATTTTTCTCAATAGTTCTGAAAAAATATCCAGAAAGTTCGCAATGTCAGTGGATGTGCCGGGCCTATAGACTAATAATAAGCAAAAATTTGTATATTCAATAGCAGAACAATCCAAGAGCATATCAATAGAAAATTTGTTATAGTCATGTAATATGGTGCAGGTTTCAGAGACCCTATTTTTTGCAAAAATTACAGTGCCACCATGTGGGTGGTTTGTTCTACTAAAGTCGCACAGTTTATCGTACCCATTTATTTTAAAGCATTCTATACTGGCACTAGTTCAGAGAGGCACAAAAAAGTAGGATCACATTCTTGAATGTTAAGCTCAATTAGATTTATTTTATTAGATTAGATATTGTGCTCCCCGAGTTGAGGCTGGATTGGGCAAAATCCCTGGGAAATTTATACCTTCTAATTGCTGCCCCCTCAGGCCAGATTGATGGGTTATACACTTTGTTTGCACATGTTATAAGGAATGACACTTTAAGGCTAGATGACAGATTTGGATTAATTTTTTTCACTAATTTTTCACAATGGAATGTTATTCCGGGTGCACTATTTTTAAGAAAATCACTTAGCATATCGGCTGACGTATTTGGATCACAACGATACACATGTAAATAACCGAGTTTTGCGATAGTTTTAACCGATTTAATGTCAGCACAACTACCGATTATTACTTTGCGATTACCGGTACGCATACTGCTATCATTTCGGTGGCCGGCTGTGTGGGTCTAATTTTTTTATCCTCGCATCAGTCACTGCAGATTGAGAAGATCGCTGCGCCGAGTTATTGTTTTTTTTTTTCTGGCGTTTCATTTTTAGATCTTGGGTGATTGCTTTTTGTGGTCGATTCCTGCAAAGATTTTGAGAACGTTTGCTTTTTACCTTTCGGGTTCTCTCCGCCAGGAGGAGTTGCAGAAATAGGTTTTTATGTTTTTAATATATTAATTAATAATTTTTGGTCTTCAAGATGACTTTCTAAATTGTCTATAATTTTACTTTGACAATCCAGTTTTGATTTTACAACACATAAATCTGTTCTAACCTGGATAGAAGCTCGTTTTGCGCACCAATCCATCGTATTTACTTCTACACTGTCATGGAGGACCACCTCCGTATCTTCTTCCTGTATGTTATTTTTTGAAGATTTATCGGACGTACACTTATTTTGGAGCCACTTTTGTATGCTACTTAATACCTCGTTGTTTTCTTGAGACACTGGTAACTTTTTATACATTAATAAGTCAATTAATTCATTCTTTCGAAGCTTATTTAGCTCCGCACTATAAGATGCAGTCCTATCTTGCGCCATCTTGAATATATATTATCAGTAATTGCTTTGTCTACTATAAAGTCGAGACTCGGATAAAGTTACAGTCTTTGAAAGAAACATCAACCCAAGTCGAGGCTCAATTTCATACGCAATGCTGGCTACAACTTGTTGTTCTAGTTGCGTCAAAGTTTACAGAATTAAAAATATAAGTTGATTCACTCCGCGCTATCGTCAAATTCCACTCCGCCTCTCCCCGCCTGCCCGGTAAACTGGTGTCAGTTTATAGTGGAGAGCTAGGTAATTTAAGTTTATTTTAAATTTGTTTACGGTCCGGCGTATAGGGTGAGATTTCAAAAATAGCGGTTTGTTTTTGGTGGATTTCTGAGCAAAATGTCTAGTCGAAAATTGAAATATTTGTTCATTAATTGATTGTGAAAGACGAATGGCAGACAATATATCGCTCTTTAGTTGCCCAAAAGGGTAGGTATGTATTAGTTTATTATAAGCTTTTATTTAACTTCACTTGTATGTTTGGGTCAAATCTTACAAGTAAATTTGTCCTACTTCCCATCAATGTTCAATATTAATATCGATTTATAGTGAGTACAATAGAGTATCTAATAAAAAAAAACTTGCAGGTGTCGAGCCTGGAAAAGTGCCTTAGAATTTATAGGATCCCACAAATATGCAAATGATACACCAATGCAATGTCAAAGCCGTATTAGAATGTGAGGTTTGCATTTTAATGAAAACAGTTTTGCAAATTCTTCTACGAGCTGGATACATTGCTGTTCCATCAACCGTGTTACCAACTAAAAAAGGTAACTTTTAATCAGATTTTGTGCATTTGCAAAATAATGTAAGATGGGTGCAAATGTAGGTTTATCTAAAAGTCTATTACTTTAAATTTTGTGCTAATTAGTTATTGTGGTAAAATTAACGAAATATAGAAATTTGCTAAAATGTAGACAAAATAACTTGTAGTTTTGCAAAACTATGATGTAGTTCATCCCCAAAATAAATTAAAATAAAGACTTTTGCACGGGATATTAAATTTCATTCTTGAAGTAAAAAATAATATATTTTCCAAATTTTATTTAAACATGCAATCGTATCTACCGCAATTTCTTTAAAATATGCTGAATAAGGCCTTTACCTTTTCATCTTTTTCTGTGACTTCACAAAATATATTTTTCAAAATTTTAATGAAAACATATTTCATTATTTAAATTCATCCATTTATTACTTACCAAGCGGCAAATTTTACTCTTTGTTGCCCAATAGCGCTTTGGCCGAAGTAAATCGCGTCAAACTCGGCTCTTATTGCCTCAATAACCCCTACAATTTTTTACGTCCTCGGCTCAAACTCAAACTCAAACTCAAAATGCTTTTATTCGTCCAAAGATCGTACAATCTTGCTGACAAAGCAGGGAAAATAACAATTTTAAAAATAATATACATACATATACACTTAGTCTACCAGTCAAAGAGTAAAATACAATAAAACGAATAAACAAAACAAAGATACATATGCGTCAATAAAATGAAAATTACACAACAAAAATCTAAGTAAATATCCATACATATCACAGTCAATGTAAGTAAAATTTAAAAATTTCAGGCACCCAAGTATCAAAAATTATCCTCAAAATATTCTTGGACATCATAATAAGCTCTCGCAACAAGCAACCTTTTAACTTCCCTCTTAAATATTTTACCATCATAAATCTCTCTTACCCGAGCAGGCAAATGATTGAACAGCAGACGCCCACCAAAAACGACCGAGCTATGAAACTGGGAAGACCTGGGAATGGGCAATGAAATTTGAAATGATCTTCTTGTATTGTGGTTAGTTGCATTTTTGCCTAAGGTGTTTCGATATTTTTTGTGTACCAGTGATACTGTTTCCAGGATGAATAACGAAGGTAATGTCAAAATGCTGTCTGCAATAAAAAGAGGTTTACATGAATCTCTTGATTTGGATTTATTCATATACCTTAGTGCTCTTTTTTGCAAGATAAATACTGTATGCATTAGCGGTTTAGCACAAGAACCCCAAAAACAAATGCCATATCGTAAATGGGATTCTATTAATGCAAAATATGCTTGCTTGGCAATAGTTTTTCCTAAGTTAATGGAAATTGTCTTTAAAGCGAAACAATTTGAAGACAACCTTTGGTTAAGGTGCCTTATATGCTTTTCAAACTTAAGTTTATTGTCAATATATAATCCTAAAAATTTGTTAAGAGTTGAATTGTTTAATAAATTATTGTCTAAATACACTGGACCTACACTTCGTTTAAAAGACATAATATTTGTTTTGGTAATATTAAAACATAATTTGTTTGCATCACACCACATTTTTACCAAAGACAAATCATAATTAATAACATCTGTCAAGTCTTCCCCGCTTGCACCACTCCACAGAATAGTAGCGTCGTCCGCAAACAAAGTAAATTTTCCCGAAATAGGCAGGTTTACAATATCGTTAATATACAGCAAAAATAGAACAGGCCCCAAGACTGAACCTTGGGGAACCCCACACCTTAACGTTTGTTGGTCAGACACTAACTTGTTGTAAGAAACTGATTGTGTTCTATTATTCAGGTACGATTCAAACCAGCCAAGACTGGAACCCCTGAAACCGTAGGCATTTAGCTTGTGCAACAGTATTCTATGATTTACGCAATCAAATGCTTTCGTCAGGTCACAAAACACTGCTGCTGAAGCCTCTCGATCATTCATCACCAGATAAAGTCTTTCAAGAAAATTAAAAATAGCATCATTTGTCGAACTATTCTCCAAAAACCCAAATTGCACTGAACTAAGTATACTATTTCGCTTTGCAAAACTAATAATTCGAATTTTAACGAGCTTCTCTATGATTTTAGATAAAGTTGGTAACAGTGCAACTGGTCTATAATTGGAAGGGCAATCCTCATCCCCGCCCTTATACAGAGGAATAATATTTGCAATCTTCAATGTGTCGGGAAAAGTACCCGTCGCAAAAGAAATATTCACAGTTTCCGCAAGAATCCGTAAAGCATCAACTGGAAGATTACAAAAAATTTTACAAGACACACCATCCCACCCTGGTGTTTTGCTATTATTTAATTGATGAATAGTTTTTTTAATCTCATCGACATCGGTGGGCACAAAAAAGAAAGTTTCTGGTACATAAGTATCCTTAATAAAGTTATCAAAATCTATATTATTTTGTATTTGGCCGGATATGCTATCTGCGATAGTGCAGTAAAAGTCATTAAGATTATTAGCTGTCAATTTGGTATCAGCGAAATTAGTTACATTTTTCTTATCCCGAAGTTCATTGACAATCCTCCATGCCTCCCTCTGTTTATTAGAAGAATAAGAGATTCTATTTCTGTAATACATCTGTTTAGCTGCCTTCACTACCCTATGAAATGTGGATCTATATGCCGAAAAATATCCGACAAAACATGCGTTATAAATGTTATACTTCCTAATGTAATGGAGTGATCTTAAATTCTTGGCTGAGGTCCTAATTCCATTGGTTATCCAGGGTTTTTTTACTTTTTGCTTTAAAAGTTTAAGTGGAAAGCAGGCATTAAAAATATTTATCAGACAAACGTGAAATTGTGCCAATGGATCATCGAAATTCAACACACTCTCCCACCTCTTCAAAGCAGCCATGTGCGAGAACTTATCATAATTATCCTTCGTAAATAATCTACCCCATCTTTTTGATCTCTCCCTTCTTTTCTGGTTTATAGTGAAACAACACCAGACTGCTTCGTGATCTGAAAGACCACTATTTATAACACTGGATTTTATTTGTCCTTGATAAATGTTTGAAATCACATAGTCTATTAGGCTTACAGAATGAAATGTTAAGCGAGTCGGTTTATCAACATGAACATTTAGTCCATAAGACGTTATTAAATTTTTAAAAATTTGTGTATTCATATCCACCTTGTCTAAGAAGTCTATGTTAAAGTCCCTGTTGGGGAAACACCCCAACACGTGTAGAAACTATCGTTTTTCACCGTATAGTTTGGTGAGAACACCCTGTATGTATGTAGAATGAATGAGCCGTAATTAAACACAAAATAGATTTATTTCACCCCGGGTACAATCCAATTTGTACATTTAAATCAGCAAATTTCACGTTCTTCAAAACCCCTTAGTCCAACCCTAGACGGACGATCCCTTAATGGGAACCTGTACAGCAGTGCTGTCAATATAAGAGATTGCAATAGTGCCAACTTTCACTAGTAATGGAAAACGTTTGTAATCGTTTTAAAGTCAATGTATTTTTGTCTCCGTCAGAATCAGTCTGTCAAATAAAGAAACAAAACAGCTTCTACCCTTGTAATCTCAAATGAATTCGATATGTGTTACCGCCCACTTTATTATGTAGTTTTGCCGCTAGGCGACTAGCTGAAGGAAAGAAATTATTCAAGTCAGTGCGTAGCAAACACTCATTCGCGTAGGATCTGTCTAGTCACAGCTCTCCTCGTTTCCGCGCCAAAAACATCTAGCCCTGTCCTAGCTCTGTTTGAGGCAATTAATTAGTTTGAAAGTGTCTTACATCCACTAAAATGTACTAGATCAGTCCAGCTGCTGTCTAGCCTCAAAGTTCAGTTAAGACGTTCGCTTAAATAGCAGTAAAACGTGCTGTTCTCCGGCCAAAGGTCAAGTTCCTTTTTGGGCCAATTTCTCTTGTATGCACGAATATTAGAAAATATTTCGTGCACCTCAGTTATCTTTGTCCAAGGTTTGAACAAAGACCTCCTTTGTGCTTCTTAAAAGCAATTCTTCGAAGTTAGAAACGATAGCATCCCCGTTCCCGTTGGCACATAAAATGGCGGAAGGCAGACTGACATTCCTGGTCGAATTCCTGTAAAGCAAGGCAGGTAAAGCAGTCGAAGGGACAAGGTATGATGTGTGAAAGTTACTAAGTTGAAGACGAAGTCTTAAAATAATAAAGATAAAAACTAATTTCAATAATCAAGACGCTTCAGTAGACATTTTTAAATTTAAGAAACCTTTTGTAATTTTAGTTTTATACTGGAACGAATGATGAGTGATTGAAAGTTTTAGTCTAAGAATTGTATATATATTTTTTCTATTTAACAAAGAAAACATTGTTTGTTTATCTCCATTATATTTAAATGCAATTTACACCTGCATTATTAAATTATATCAATACCGAATACATGTTTCAATTTCTCACCACCCTATGTTATACTGTTCATTAAAAGTGGTTAATTAGAATACCACACCCTTCTTTATGGTCTTAAGCAATAATAAAAGAATTTGTGTATCCCGACCAGTCCCCACAGAGAATTATTTGTGAATTGGAGGGGAGGGCCAAAATAGTTGACTCTAACTTAGCTAAAAAATCGCGCACACTACTAGATGGCGTTCGATAAACACATAAAATATACATATTTTTACAATGACTATGGACTGCACACAATTCAAAAACATTTTCTTCTTTTTGATTATTAATAGCAGAAATCTTAAACTTATATTCATTGCACAAATCCTCACGAATTAAAATACTAGCTCCTCCATATCCACCCAATCTACAAAACATATCTACAACTACATAGTTTGGTAAAATTATCTGTTCATGCGGCCTGAGCCAGTGCTCGCATATTAGCACCATTGAAGGGTAATTTAAACTATCCGCCAAAATACATAAATCATCAAGCTTGTTTCTAATTGACTGAACATTCACTAAAACTAAGGAAAAACTGTTTTTGGTATTGCTGGTTCTAAAAAAGTTTGATCATTATTTAACTCTGAGAGACCTGTGATATCTATTACATCAGAATTGTCAGCAGATTCATTCAGTGTAATGCTATGCTGTGATTACTGATCTACAATATTTAGATCTACAACATTTAGATTTAGCATCTCTTCTCTGTGCAATATGGGTACAAAAGTAAGATTTTTTAACACACTACTAAACAAAATTATTTTTTTGGATATAAGTTTTGCCACATAAACCAACCTTTTATATTTATTTCCCTTTACTTCATAATTTAGAAGAGATACCACCCCCTCTGATACCCGATCTACTCTATCCAAGAAACATCCAAATTTATGAAAAAAGCTTTGAATTCTCTCGGAAACAGCAAACCCGCAAGCAGCAGGGTGGGCTAGGAATAACAGATTTGTATGTGTGCAATTTTTTACTCGGTCCCAAATAGCCCTTATTTTAGGAATTTTATTCTGTTCAAATTCATTTGTGCCAGCTAAAATAATTACAGAATCTTGTTTAGTAAAACCCTTTACAAGTTTACCCAAATCCACAAGTATGCCCTCATAGGTTGCACCTGGTTTGATTATACACTGCACTTGATAGTCATTTTTAAGTTTTTCTGTCAAAAGTCTGTTCAAACCTCTACCAGCTTCATCGCAAAGTATCAGTAACTTCTTCTGCTTGGCTTCTCTTCCGTGCTTCGATTCAGGCTCGGATGTATTGGCAACACGGAATATTGGCGACGCTGACGAATCCTTGTTAACAATGTTATTTAATTCTGATTGCCGGGTGTTCTCTGATGCTTTTGGTAGTTGTAAGATTTGGAGTTGATTGATCTTGTCCTTTAATATTTCAATCTGATCACAGTATTGCTGGTTATCTGTTTCTAGAACTCTAATAGAAGTTAGCATACATTCTTTTGTTTCCTGAAGTTCTTTTATCTCGGTTTGATTTAAGTATTGCTCAGCATTGCATTTTGACTGCAGATTGTACAATTTAAGCTGGATTTCTTTCACTTCCTTAGAGTAGGCTTGATTGTCTTTTTCTAGGGATTCTATTGTGATCACCATATTTTTATTTAAATCAGTCAATTCCTTAAGTTTTGTTTCAAGTATTTGCTTTATCTCCTTGGCCGAGTTTAGTTCAGCTAACGTCTGCTCCTCTTTGCTCCTTATTTCTTTAATTTCTTTTTCCAGATAAGTATTGCGCTGATTTAACTTATTTAATTGTACAGCAAAAGTATTTTCAGCCTCAGAAACCTCTGCTTCAAAAACTTCACTATTTCTCTTCATCCTTTCCATATGTCTATCTTTGTCAATAATTTTTTTTTGGAGAGAATCAATCTCTCTTCTGAAAACTTTAAGTTCATTTTCCCGATCACCAGATTGCACCTGGCAAGCAGATGAGCATAAAATTTTATATCCACCTAGCTTGACAACCTGATGGCATCTGTCCATACAACTAGGATGGAAAATGCTGTTGCATTCTATGCAGCAAAAATTTAAAAAATCTTTGTTCCTGCAACATTTAAAGCATCGTTCCATTACAAATTGATCTTATATTATTAATTCAATTTAGTTTAATTTAATTACAAAACCTAGTGTCAGCGCCCGGACTATACAGATTTACTTCTGCTAACAATAGGAATCTCACAACCCGATAAGCATACCATTCATTTGAAATTCCAATGGTTTTTTCATCTGAATGATACTATTATTCTGCTATGAAAAGCGTTAGATTTACCTTATTTACTGCTCTACAACTCGCTCGCCTTTGATATGACGATTTCATTGAATTGGCGCTTAGTGCACCAACTTATATTTTTAATTCTGTAAACTTTGGTTGCGTTTTGCGTAGCACCACCCACTTCGAGAAGCTTATTTACCGCTGGTAAAAATTTATACAATTCTGGAAATTCGTATTTTGCTGTAGATGATCGATAGTTCGTATTAGAGGGCATTTGAATAGTTTATACCGCACAAAAGCAGTAGGTTTAAATTTCGGCCACCCACGAAACGTCCGTAGATATACATTCAAAATACAATCCCTGATATATCAATTTTAGCTCCGAGATTTCATATTTCCAAAACGATCGATTTCATCAAAATGTGTTAATGTGGGCTTTTCTAGATAGTTGACTAAAACAATTAAAATTAATGACTTGAATTTAATTTCCAGACTTTCCAACGGGATAAATAGTTGAGATGTTTTATTTCACAATTGACATAATTATCAACAAGCAATTACAAACATAACGAAATACCTGTTTTGAATAGGTTTTAATTTGACGTCATAAAACGAAGCTCGCCTAATTAAAGTTTTAGACGAGCAAATTAAATAATTAGATTTTCCATTTTGAAAGCGTACCGTTCCTTTAAAAGTATGCAGCCTACGTTCTATAATTTCCCTCTTCGTTTTGAATTATTAAAATTTATATAATATGTAAAACACTGCCTTTATTTGTGCTTCAAATATACATGCATAAAAAAATTAGAGAGCCATAATACTTTTAGGCTAATTCCTACTTTCTTATTACTGAGAGCAGGTGAAGAAGTTTAGAATTTAAGCAATATGTAATGACACATAATGATTTAATTCAATGAGCAGGAAATTTATTTTTATGAATCAAGTAGAGCAGTTTTCCAAAGTAACCCAAATTCAAATATATCCATAGCAAAGTAACCGATAGGGCCGATCTTTGGGATAACATTTAAGCATTATGTATTGACACATAAAGGGTTAATTCTATAAGCAGCATATTTATTTTTATAAGTCAAGGAGAGTAGTTTCCCAAACTAACCCAAACTCAAATATATCCATAGCAAATTAATCGAAAAATCAGATCTTTATGATAGAAATTAGCCACTATGTATTGACACATAAAGGGTTAATTTTATAAGTAGAACATTTATTTTTATAAGTTAAGGAAAGCAGTTTCCCAAACTAACCCAAATTCAAAAATATCTATAGCAAATTAACCGAAATTGCCGATCTTTACGATTTAATTTAAGCACAATGTATTGACGACATATAAAGTGTTAATTTTATAAATAGCAAATTTATTTTTATAAGATAAGGAGAGCAGTTTCCCAGAATAAACCAAACTCAAATATATCTATAGCATGTTAACCGAAAGAGCCGATTTTTAGGATAGAATTTAAGCACTATGTATCGACACATAAAAGGTTAATTCTATAAATAGTAGCAAATTAATTTTTATAAGTTAAGGAGAGCAGTTTCCTAAACTAACCCAAACTCAAATATACACATAACAAATTAACCGAAATAGCAGATCTTCAGAATAGGATTTAAGCACTATGTATTGACATATAAAAGGGTTAATCCTATAAGTAGCAAATTATTTTTTATAAGTTAAAGGGGCAGTCTCCCATATTAACCCAAACTCAAATATATCTATAGCAAATTAACCGAAAGAGCCGATCTTTGTGATAGAATTTAGGCACTATATATAAACATATAACTGATTAGTTCTATAGGTAGTAAATTTATGTATATAAGTTAAGGAGACCAGTTTCCCAGACTAACCCAAACTCAAATATATCCATAGCAAGTTAACCGAAATAGCCGATCTTTAGGATAGAATTTAAGCAGTATATATCACACATAAAGGGTTAATTCTGTAAATAGAAGCAATTTAATTTTTATAAGTTAAGAATAGCAGTTTCCCAAACTAAACCAGACTCAAATATATCCATACCAAATTAACCGAAGGGGTAGACCTTTAGGATAGAATTTAAGCACTATGTATTGACATATGAAGGGTTAATTCTAGCAAATTAGTTTTTATAAGTTAAGGAGAGCAGTTTCCCATACTAACCCAAACTGAAATATATTCATAACAAATAAATCGAAAGATCAGATCTATAGGATAGAATTTAAGCACTATGTATTGGCATATAAGGGGTTAATTCTATAAGTAGCAAATTAATTTCTATAAGTTAAGAAAAATAGCTTCCCAAACTAACCCAAACTCAAAGATACCCATAGCAAATTAATCGAAATAGCAGATCTTTCGGATAGAATTTAAACACTACACATTGACACATAAAGGGTTAATTCTATAAGTAGCAAATTCATATTAAAAGTTAAGAAGCAGTTTCCCAAACTAACCCAAACTCAAATGTATCCATAGCAAATTAACCGAAATAGCAGATTCTTAGGATAGAATTTAACCACTATGTAATGACACATAAAGAGTTAATTCTATAAGTAGAAAAAGGGTTAATTCTATACGTAGCAAATTTATTTTTATAAGTTAAGGAGAGTAGTTTCCCAACCTAACCTAAACTCAAATATATCCAAAGCAAGTTAACCGAAAGAGCCGATCTTTAGGAGATAATTTAGGCACTATGTATTGACACAAAAAGGGTTAATTCTGTAAGTAGCAAATTAATTTTGTAAGTTAAGGGGAGCAGTTTCCCAAATTAACCCATACTTAAATATATCCATAGCAACTTAACCAAAAGAGCCGATCTTTGGGATAGAATTCAAACACTATATATTGACACATAAAGGGTTAATTCTATAACTAGCAAACTAATTTTTATAATTTAAGGAGAGCAGTTTCCCAAACTAATCCATACTCAAATATATCCATAGCAATTTAACCAAAAGAGCCGATCTTTGGGATAGAATTCAAGCACTATATATTGACACATAAAGGGTTAATTCTATAACTAGCAAACTAACTTTTATAAGTTAAGGAGAGCAGTTTCCCAAACTAAATCAAATTAACTGAAAGAGCAGATCATTGGGATAGAACTTAAGCAGTATATATTGGCAAATAAAAGGTTAATTCTATAAGTAGCAAATTCATTTTTATAAGTTAAGGAGAGCAATTTCCCAAACTAAGCCAAATTCAAATATATTCATAGCAAACTAACCGAAATTGCCGATCTTTACGTTAGAATTTGAGCACAATGTATTGACATATTAAGGGTTAATTTTATAAGTAGCAAATTTATTTTTATAAATTAAGGAGAGCAGTTTCCCAAACTCAAATATATCCATAGCAAGTTATCCGAAAGAGCCGATCTTTAGGATAGAATTTAAGCACAATGTATCGACATCTAAAGGGTTAATTCTACAAATAGTAGCAAATTAATTTTTATAAGTTAAGGCGAGCAGTTATCTAAACTAACCCAAACTCAAATATATCTGTAACAAATTAACCGAAAGAGCAGATCTAGAATTTAAGCACTATCTATTGTTATATAAAGGGTTAATGATATAAGTAGCAAATTAATTTTTATAAGTTAAGGAGGGCAATTTTTCATACTAACCCAAACTCAAATATATCCCTAACAAATTAACCGAAAGAGCCGTTCTTTGAGATGGAAATGAAGCACTATGTATTGACACCTAAAGGGTTAACTCTATAAATAGTAGCAAATTCATTTTTATAAGTTAAGGAGAGCAGTTACCCAAACTAACTCAAACTCAGATATATCCATAGTGAATTAACCGAAAGAGCCAATCTTTGGGATAGAATTCGCATGTATTGTCAACTGTTTCCTAAACCTTAGGAATATCGGCAGCTGTGGAGAGCGTAAGTAAAAGCTGTATATATATTTTTAAATAATATGTGGATACTATCCGATTTTACAGACTTCTTTGGGGACCCTTAATTTCATATTTCCTGACTATCCATGGTTCTTAATTTCTCTGTTCTAATAAAACAACAGCCAATCATTCACTAAGATATTCTGACAGTATTTAAAAAAAGTGCTGACTATTTTATTCATCTGACTCAAACTACCCTTTCCTTCTCCTAACCTTATTTTAGTAAATTTGGATATGACTGCATAAAGTTGGTACACATTATCAGCATGTCAGCTTCTTGAGTGTATAATGCAAATATTACGCCATCCATTTTCTCTCTTAGGCCTTAACTCATAGAGATGAAGCGCTTTAAAAAAAATTATCCTATGTTCTACATGAAACATTAAAAGTTAAATTTAATGTATGAAAATTCAATATTACGCTCAGTTCAATAATCAATTATTTATAATGCTGAAATATTGTAATTAATTAAATAGGTAAATTAATTAAATAATATTAATCCGTGGCAGAAAGTTAATTACGTTTCGTTGCAGAGCTCAATGTAATAATCAATTGCTTATAACGCTGCAAATTTGTAATTGATTGATATAATTAATTTTATAACGTCATAATATAATATTCAC
>JAEQML010052985.1:0-41191 GCA_016904865.1 Pissodes strobi | reverse complement strand
ATTATAAAAATTGCGCTAAATCGTTATGTTTTGAAGTGAATAATTTATTGCTGCTCTGTGTCCCATTACTTAAGGACCACCCTGTATATGCTGAACCCACACCTTCTCTTAATTATTATTACTGAAAATAATAAAAAAACTCGTTAAAAAAAGCTTGGTAGGTAAAATGTAGGTATGCATGTTATTCAGTTTCAAATTTCATTTACTTAACATTTACTTAAGTGATTGTTTACAGAACTTACAGAACTTAAACCATGAAAATACATTATACTACTTTTAAAGAAATAGGTCCCAAATTAAATATGTTCAGTTATAAAAAATATTTTTTATTACGCATGCATCATAATCAACGATTATCGCACGCTGCAGCGTGCATAAAATAATGTTTATGATGCGCCTACTTTTTTAAAGGTTGCTATAGAAACATTTGATCATGTCAAATGTGACAGATTAATATATTCGTCAATATATCCCTTAAGTTTAATATTTAAAACATTTTTGAGATTATGATGCATTCGTAATAAAAAATAACGTATGATATACGTGTATAAGAGGCCTTTAAAGCCCTTGCGACTTACAAAACACTCCGCTGCGCGTCGTGTTTTGAAATATGTCGCGCGTGCTTTAAAGGCCCTCTTATACACTTATATCATAATATACTATTATGCATTGTAGGTAGATATATGACCCTAAATATGTAATTAACGGCAATACAATCATCTTTGATATCCTGAAATTGATCATCATTTATTAAAATTTGGGACATTTAGGTTTTAATTTGGAAAAAATCTTGTTGAGAGCAATTTTCATCTGGGTCATAATCAGGTATTAACATTAATAGGGCCAAAACTGTGAGCCTGAAGTGTTAATATTAATTGAATTCTAAGTCTCTTCTCTGTCTCATATAACTGTCGGACAGAAATGTGATAATGACCACCTGGTTATAGGGGTTCAAAATCCTCCCCCCCCCCCCAAATTATTGATCCAATAATGGAGTTCATGAAATCCGACTGCAATCGTGAAAAATCAGAAAAAAATTAAATCAATCTTTAAAAATCCGACGATTAGCAATACTGGATTCTGGATTGAATGTACCTACTGCAAGCGTAGCACGTATTTACATAAATGTGATATAAGGGAGCGCGGCCGCGACGTCATGATAATATCGCGTTTTTTTAACGATTTTAACGACTTTTACTGTTTAAAATTTCCAATCTTTGGTAGTTTAAATGTAGAAAATGTGACAATAAACTCCCCAAATTTATTAAAATTTATGTTTTTCGTGCTCCTCAAACTCAATTTTGCTTATTTCAAGAGCTTCTGAGAAATTTAACTCATCAATATTTTTGAGCTTTCCATCTGTACTTTACGTATTTTGATATTTTTTGATAAATAACTAATGCAATTTAAAAAAATAGATGGTATACATTCTTGCATTAGCCGTGGTTTTAGTAAATCTATTGTAAAAAATTTACCAGTGTTTGAATCTTTTAGTATATTACCTTCAGGAAAATGAGCTTCACATACGTTCGTATTGTTTGTGAGCTCAAAGGGTATAGGCTTTAGCCATTTTTGTTGCAAACTTACGTTAGTTGGAAAACCGAAAACTTGAACTTTAGGTCCATTTTTATAATTTCCATTACAGCTAGGACACCAATACACAGCCAACACACTTTTGGGGCATAATTACACTAAGCATCAGTTACCACAAAACTAACCTAAAATGAGAGAAAAACATACAATTAAACGCGAACAAAAACTTATACACTGCGCTGTACGAATACCCACTCAATGTTGTTGACTGTATACAAACGGCAAAAGCAGCAAGTCTTTAAGTCCGAAACATATAGTTGTACGTATTTAAAAATACGTCTAACAATATAAATTGAATACCTAAATATACAACGAAATATTAGGTACAAATTTCACGCAGTTATAAGCTAGTTGTTTCAGAAAAATGCAATAAAATAACACTAATTACAGATTACCGCAGCCATTATACTAACCCAAACTAACCGTTTATTTATTATCAGGCGTCACCGATCTCTTTAACGATATTTTCTTCCAAATCTTTGAATTCGTCTGGTCATTTGCTTTCATACAAGGAAAATTTCGTCTAAATTTAAAACTAAATATTTTGTAACAAGCAAATTTTGGCGAGGCGGCGTGCGACATTCAAATGGGCGAGGACGTGACAACCCTGGAAAACGAATGGCGCAGTATGGTGTTATATAACACGGAGTATATAGATAGATTAGAAATAAGGCGTAGAGATAGTTATTGTATGAATAGCAGAGTCGACTCATGGCGTTATGTAATTATGATAACTGTACTGGCGAAGGTGTATTGGCGAAATAAAACGTGTTACTAAAAATTAATCGTTTACAGATCAGAAGTCGGGATAACCTACGTATTGTGTTATTTGTTGTGGAGAACGGTCAAATACGCGATTTCGGCGAGTTAAATCGCAGTGCCAACTTCTTCTTTTTTTTGTGAATGGCGATATCACAAAAACTCGTAACAAAAGGCGGGCGTTTGTTGCTATCCTTGACAGTGGATTGACATTTGGCGATTTTTCAGATATTTACGATAATAATAAACAAGTGTGTGCTAATTAATTAGTGATTATTGTAAAAATTGTGGCGTATTTCAACTGTGTTTATTGGCATTGGTGTTTAAAAGGCGTTTTTCAAGTGATTTCCTATGGAGGAAGGTAGAAGTGACGAGTTAGAGCTCGATTACGAGTTGGAATTGAGCGACGATGACCACGGCGAAGGCGAATCGGCGATGGAAGACGAAACAGTCTCCATGGTGCATAAGCTGTTGAAAGGCGGTTTGGCAACTAGTATTCAGCAGATTGTGGCGGCCGAAATGGCAAGGGCGGCGAAGCAAAAGGCGGCCGAAATGGTAAAGGCGACGAAACAAAGGGCGACCGTTGATACTGGCGGTATCAAGGGCATCAGAAAAGGCGATAAATCAGGTGAGAGCGCTCCACAGGCGGTAGTAGAGCATGCTTGTAGCGATAAGGCGGACTCCGCTTGCAGTTTGGGCTGTATGGGGTCAAGGGCAAGGGCCGGCGGCGACATTCTTGATCCTTTCGATCCTGACAGTCAGGACTGTAACGTGGTCAGGTGGTTGAGCAAAATTGATCAGTTGGGCGATATTCATGAATGGTCGAACTATGAGGGAGCGTATTTTATGCAGGCGAAATTGCAAGGCGCAGCAAGGGGCTGGTTTAATCGGTCCGATGAATATGACCTCTCATGGGAAGACTGGAAGGCGGCTCTTAGGAAGGCGTTTCCTAGGGTGCATGACTTTGCTCAGCTGCTCAAGGAGATGATAGCGAGGGTTAAATTGGACGGCGAAACCATGACCCATTATTATCATGATAAAATGGCGTTGATCGAAAGGTGTGGGCTTTCAGGCACAAAGGCGCTTTCATGTCTGATTGACAGTCTACCTCTCGATCTACAGGCTTGCCAGACTCTCTCCTGGCGACTTGTATACTGGCTTTCTTTCCTCTTTTGACAGATATCGGACTCCATCAACCGATATTGTGGAATTGGAGGGGCAAAGAAGTCCAGGATCATGCGCAGGCGAAGGCGACGAAGACTTTGCGGTCTTCTGAGGCGATTCTCAAATTGAGAGAGGCGTTTGGCGAATTTTGGGTACCCAAGGCGTACTATTTCCAACTGCTGGCGCAGTCTGGCGTTTACGAGCAACGCGCTAGCTGACTGTTTGGCCAGGCGAGATGTAAAACACCGAGGGCGAAAGATTAGGTTGAAAGGTGCATGCAAGTGAGTGACTGGCAAGGTGCAAAGGGCGAATGGTCAGGTTAAAAGGCGCATGCAAGTGAGTTTAACTGGCGAGGTGCAAATGGCGAATGCTCTGTTGGCGAAAGGCGAGAGCTATGGCGACTTAAAGGCGAGTGAAGATCTGACAAAGGCGTAATATAAAGGTGATATTCGATAAAAGGCGTAAGGTTGCAACCACAGGCGTAACCTTTAGGGTAGGCGATTTGGTGTTATGGCGAATGCATAGATCGATAAGATCTGGTTGATTTACTGGCGAGTTAAATTAATGAGGGCATTAATTGTTGCAGGATGGCCGAATGTAACAAGCAAATTTTGGCGAGGCGGCGTGCGACATTCAAATGGGCGAGGACGTGACAACCCTGGAAAACGAATGGCGCAGTATGGTGTTATATAACACGGAGTATATAGATAGATTAGAAATAAGGCGTAGAGATAGTTATTGTATGAATAGCAGAGTCGACTCATGGCGTTATGTAATTATGATAACTGTACTGGCGAAGGTGTATTGGCGAAATAAAACGTGTTACTAAAAATTAATCGTTTACAATTTTCTTAACCAGACATGATATCGACCTACGGTTCTTAATGATTAATTAATATCCCTTAGGAAAAACTTTCCAATGTTGAATTTTTTAAACCTTCAAAAATTTGTATATACAGGGTGCCAAAGAAGACAATAGCATGTAACTTTCACAATATGTTTTTAAAATTTTATCACTGTACGTCAATTGAATCACTGGTTCATAGCAAAGAAAGTAGTCTGTCAATTTTTTGATATCTGCTTATCCGATATTTGCTAGCTAGATCCCAATGTGCGTTGTATCGTGCAAACTTTATAAGTGATTATTAATATACCTTACGAAAACCTTGTTTATGTTCAGTAAAAAAATTCTACCTAAATGTTGTGATGTGCAGTGGCGTACTTATAATCACTTATACTATAGTTTATGAGTATCTCACAATTCTTCCCTATTGTATTGGAAAGTACTCCCCTCAAGATTATGCAAGTATTTTTTAATATTGCACTGTATTACCATGTATATTTTCCAGCATGTCTAAAAAAATTTTTAAAATTATAATTTTTTTAATTTATTTTTTGGAAAAATTTTATTTATTTATTTCTGATACAATACTATTCCTAAAATTAAACTTGTTTTGAAAACCCTTAAAATTAAAAATCACAAGTTTGGTGTGTTAGATTTTGCGAGCGAGTACTTTCCAATATAAAACAATCGTGAAAAATTGTGAGATACTCATAAACCATAGACAAATAAGTGATTATAAGTACGCCACTGCACATCACAACATTTAGGTACAATTTTGTTACCGAACATAAACAAGCATTTCGTAAGGTCTAATAATCACTTACAAAGGTTGCACGATACAACGCAGAGTGTGGCCTAACTACCAAAAAGTTGAAAAAAGCAAGATTTTACAAAAAAATCGGTATCTATTAAAATATAGCAGATATCAAAAATTTGATAGACTACTTTCTTTGCTATGGACCAGTAATTCAATTATTGATGTATGTACAGTGACAAAATTTAAAAAATTTATATTATGAACGTTACATGAAATTGTAGTAAAAATCACTGTATCCTTTGACACCCTGTATATAAAAAATTTGGACAGTTTAAAAGGTCCATTGGATTTTTTTTCTTAAGGGACAAATATATTAACCATTAATTAAAGATCGCTATCATGTCTGGGTAAGAAAATATTTAGTTTTAAATTTAGGCGAAATTTTCCTTGCTCGAAAGCAAATGGCCAGCAGTTTATTTCCACGAGTGCTGGCGCGAGAGTACAAAGCTCAACTTCTGATTTGTTCGTCAAACTATCAGACTGGATGATACTGAAAGTGTGGAGTATGGTTTCCATTGCTTCAGATCACTTATCAATTTCGGCATAAAGGTGATCCAAGCATTCCAACATACTACCTTTAAGTTCTTGTTCATTTGTTAAACTCGCATCTTGCGCTTCTTCCCCTGGCATATTTGTTTTTCTTCTTATTCTTTTTGAAACAGTAATATCCATATTTGCGTACGTTTCTTTGGCATATATATTTGACTTTTCTACATGTTCATTTGTATCTTCCTGTAAAAAAGCTTTAAGGGCGTCAATCTTTATAAGACATTTGTCGAATGTCATACCAGCAGTTTGCAACTGCTTTTGTGTTTGATTGACTTCTTTTAAAATTATACTCCAAAATGATAAGTAATACAAAAAATAAAATTCGCAAAATGCTGGCATTAAGATATGGGCAGATTGTCTAGTATCTAAATTTTCTTTTAGATCTGTTAATAACTACGGCACCTACCACCGCCGGATCAGTGTATAAAAAAGAATATTCGGTTTGCTAAAAGAATTTTGTTAAAAATATGTATTATTTTTATAAATATTCCAGTGGCGTAACAAGGTTAGAGAAAAAGGGCACCGCGGTACCTTTTTTGTTTGAAAATTTCTGAGCCTTCGGAGAGGATTGAACCTTCCCCTACCTCCCCTCCCCCATCCTTGAGCACGCCACTGGTGATTACCTTCAAACGTACTTTCAAAACCGTCTTGTATACAAACAATGTATGGAAAAACGAACATGTGTTCTGTTGCATTCACGGTTCCTGTCTAGTGATCGCAAATAAAAAATGTGTTTTGAAAATTTTTGGAATTAACAAACATTTGCAAATACGCAAGGGCTTCATTTCACGCCCTGTATATATTATTTCTGATTCGCACATACAGGCGCGCAAGTGGCAGCACATACCCTGCAGCACACAAATACGAAAACCGCATAATTCTATCTTGTGTCGATATCAAAAATATCGATCTTTAAATTTTTATTAAAAATTTCCTCGATACACATTGTTCAGCAGTTTATAAATTAATACTCGATTGTATAGCTCCTACAGGCATACATAATGGCCCACCGTTAAGAAAGTAAGTAATATACCCGCAACAAAAATTAATCATCACCAGACGGAGTCATCAAGTCAATGGACAAAAAAAAATAATTTCAATTATTATACCATATGTTCATCGCAGGCAATTTCCCCAGCTGATCTTTTCACGTATTACGATAAAAAGTCTGACGTGATCCCGACCCGGTGCTATTTACGAACATTACGCCTCGATTTTGTTTTTATTTTCTTGGCATGAAGCGCATTGTGCTTTTATGGTTATTTTATATCTTGCAATAATTGTTGCCATATAAAACGGGAGGACGGATAATGACATGCATTGAGATACTTATATAAGCTACCTTTCCTTTTATGTTGAAGAGATGTTCCACAGTAAAAAATATAATGTGTTGCATAAAATGTGCTAAATATTGTTTTCTTCTTTTGCCGACATTGAAGTAAGGTTAACGATTTCGAACCATTATTGTTAATCATTTCATTTGTTCATTTGCCAACCGTTAAAGTTTAATTGTAAGTAGGCCACTGACGTATTTTGGATGCTATTTATAAAGAAACAATGTATTTAATCCTCTTTATTTTGCTCAATAGTTAATTTATAAATAATTGAGATGCTCATAAGCATTATATATTTTATTGTTGTTGTGACATTAAAAGAAAAAGTAAGGTGGTGTGCGAGAATTAATTAAAACTCACACAATTCCACAACACTATTTTAATGAATGTTCCTAATAAGAAGGGACAAATACAAAGTACGCAACAAATTGGTTAACTTCTACTTCGAGAGCGTTTCACAACCGATTCCCATTGCCAACCACTCTCATTCAATCGATGTTAATGTTTACGTTAACAGTTCTTCTAGCCTAAGCAAAGTTCGTAATATTCCAGGTTGGTCCTGATATGCTGCGTCTTACAGTGCGGCCATCCTCATCCTGACAGATGTTCGTCCTCGAACTCATCCCAATGGTGCACCAGTAGACAGAGCTTCTACAGATGTCCTCCCTTATACGGTCGAGTGGCATCTTGCTTTTACATGCATATTTAAAATGCTACATATACTCGCCGGATAATTTGCCGATCGCAATAATTGGCAGTACCGCTAGTCTCAATCAATACTCACTTGGATGTTGTTGTCCCAATACCCGCCAATTATCGAAACTCTACTGTACTTTCCTTATAGAGCCGGCAACAGCGCAACAGAAACAAACGATTAGTTTCTGAAATTGTCGTTACCTAATGGCTGCCACAATCGGCAATTAGTGTTATTTTGTTGTAGTTTTGTGAAATCGGAACTATTTATGTGCTTTTAAGTGCGTGAAACTAGCACCTAATATTTTGTTGCATATTAAGGTATACAATTTATATTGTTAGGCGTATGTTTAAATACGTAAAACTATGTTTCGGACTGAAAGACTTATTGCTTGGCGGTTGTGTACGTCACAGCTTATAAGGTTTTGTTTGTCTTTAATTGTATGTTTTTCTCTCGTTTCAACAACATTTCTATTGAGTGGGTGTTGCTCGTTTTCGGGTTAATGGTAACTGATACTTAGTGTATTATGCCTCAAAAATGTTGCATTCCTGGCTGTAATGGGAACTATAAAAATGGCCTAAAGTTCATGTTTTCGATTTTCCAAAGGACGTTTGCAAAAATGGCTAAAAGCTATCCCCCGCGATCAATTTAAGCCCACAAAAAACATGAAAGTATGTGAAGCTCATTTTCCGGGATGTAGTATAATAAAAAGTAGAACAATTCTGTCATATAGCTAGCGTTTTTTAAAATAAGTTAATTATTGATAGTTTTCATAAATATCACTTATCACTAAGGCCTTGTTATTGAGTGGGTATTGATGTGCCTCGTTAGAAATAAAGAATAATAGGCGCTTTTATTGAAAGACTCTCTTTAGAGGTGGACAGTGCATTGTAAGGAATTTTATTACTTTCATCCGTTAACAAATAATATAAGAACGTAGCAGGTTGCACAAAAAGGTCTGTGTTTCTGCTGGCAAAGTAATTAACAATAACCAATATACTTAAAATACCTTATTTCGGTTGTGGCATCTGGTCATTTACGACAATCCAGCACTTCAGGCTATCAATTGCAACAAATGTTATGGATTTCTTGAATCCATGCAGGTATTGAACGATATATCTATCATTGCAGCTGTTTTACTACTCTAAAAGGACCCTTGGAGTTAGGTAGTAATTTTTTTAAATCTAAATTCCGGTAGCGATTCCCATGAAAAAGAAGCAGATTCTATACTGACCTCATTTTGCTGCTTTAAAGTTAATATTTCTTTTTGCAATATTGTCAGTTGTTGTTCAACTGAGAAAGGAGGTGTTGATGTGTCGTAGAGAAGATAGTGTATGCAACTCACATTTAATGGTTATTAAGACCATCACATTCGTTACGACACTCGCCTGCGGCTCGTATCGTAACTCTCATGCTCGGTTCTTAATAACCATTATTAAATGTTCATTGCATAATATACTATTACGCTTCGGTGGTAATTCGATCATCATTTTCAAAAGTAAAAGAGGTAAATTTTAAAATTTAAATATGATACTAAAATCTAACGTTTAAAAATTGGTACTTTTCTTCCTTAGTGATAATTCGCATTTTTACAATTAATCCAAATACCATAAAGTTTTTTAAATTTATAATGAAAATCAGGGTTTTCAGTGAATTTGTAAAATTTACAGATATATTGATATAATTGCGTATTCTTCACTCATACATACAGCTAGTTTATTTCTCCTACCGACGATTTAACAGTTTATTGCGTGTAGAAGTTACATGCAACATAGAACCTCGGTTCTAGTTTTACCTTTACAAGCGTACAATTTCCACCTAAGAGTAAATTTCAAACTAATAGGGAACTATATATTCTGGGCCGATATGAATCCAATTTCGAACACTCAGGGCATATCTCCTGTAAGCTACATGAAACAAAATGATATGTAACGTATAAACCACTGAAATAGAATCGTATATGTATGTTTCAGGAAAATAATTTTACCGCATCATTTAACTGACAACATTAATAATTTATTCAGCTTCTACCTTTGACTCTACATGCAGTCTATCTATTTTAATATGTTTGCAATTGCTGCCAGGTGTACGTGCGGAGGTATGGTTATATCTAAGTCTCTTTGTAGAGTTGCAAATGCGTGGGCAGGTTTACGTGTGCATGTACATTACCGCGTCTGCTTAAAAAGTTTCAAATCATTTAGTACTAATTTGTATCGAAGCAATAGTTTTGACTTTCAACCCTTGTTAATAATCTGATTTCTCAAATTTAACTTAAATTGAGATCAAAAGCCTTAACATAACGCTAATTATAATTTGTTAATTTGTTGTCCGTTCCTTGTTCCTTGTATTAACCAAATTATTAATAAATATTTACTCCTTACCTACTCTCCTTTTAAAATTTTGGAAATATGCTTATGTTTTACCGTTTGGTCGATTTTCTAAACAAACAGAGACTGCACATGAGCAGTATAAATTACTATAGGGGCTAGTTCTAAAGTGAATTTGAAAATAAAACAACCTTAGCATTATATGAATATCTTAATATGTTATTTTATTTGAAAACAACTTAAAGCTCATAACTACACAGATATAAATATTTAAAGTATTTAATTCTGACTGTGCTAGAATAAGACAATTTCTGTCGGTGCTAGGCATCGACTTCACACAATATCAGAATAACAATTTTTATAGGACTAAAGAACTGTATAAACAGTTATAATCCTAACCAAATATATAGTTATAAATACAACATTGCAGCTAAACACAGTTAAATGTTTGTTAAAGTTCCTACGGAACCACTCAGAGTAAGCTTGATTAACTGATATAACGCTGAGATGAAATACGGTAATATACAAATAATAATAAAAGGATAAATATTACCTTAATGTACACAATAAGCTACTATGTAGAATATATTCACCAATTGACGAGCAACGTTCAATCGTTGAGCAGTTTATCTTCCAACACAGGGAAAGTCACTTAAAACACTAAGTCTCTCCTTAGCTTCTATATAAATGCACTTCAACTTCTTGCAAATAAGAATGACTCAAGTTGGTGTGAATGGCCGAGTGCCACGGGGAGCGCGGACTATCGCGAGTTACTCGGGAGAGAGTCGGGAACAAGTATTTTCAAGAAGGTGAGGACGCGTCCTATCTCCCTTGCCCCGTGAACTTATCCCCACTACTGTAATTTCGTAGAGGGTAAGTATGGTAAATATAGAGAAGTTATACAAAAACTTAACATCAGCGGTTGTCTAAATAAAAATTCTAAATTTTAACACAAACCTGCTGACTAGTTTTTTTATAAAATTCGATTATTGTTGATCGTAATTTTAGGGACCCTAAAATTTACTGTTTCCGGCAGTCTCTGTAGGAAGCACTGATTGGCCGGATACGTTCTACTTGGAGCGGATAATGTGTTAGACAGAGATGGGGTGATCTTTTCTGACGCGATTTCACTTTTGAGAATATTTGTTACCGCTATTGGACATGTGTGATACATCGATGGTTTTGGGAGACCAATGGCTTCTAAAAATTTAATAAAAAATCCAGGTCCGTATTTAAAAAAATGAAGTTGATGATGAGAACCCGAGCACGAAACGTCAGATTTAAAATTTGATAGTGTCATCTTATAAAGGAGAAAAAGTTGAAACAATAATGTTAAATTTATGTTATATGATCTCTTCAAATAAAGTCAGGAAAAAAATAAAAATAAAATAACTGCTTTTCAGTTTTTTACATATCTCCGGAAGTAGTCGGAATTTTCTAAAATTCCCAATAGCATATCAATTACCCCTATATTGCGCAGCTTTTCCCCCATTTAACAGATTTCTATCTCTTATGATATCCGAGATCCTAATGGTGAAAAGCGAATTTGTATCACTCTGTGATACAAATTCGTCTTGGCGATTTTGGTGACGTCATTACGCAAAGACATGTTGTTTTTAGGTTTAGGCCCAGTAAGCAAGAAATGTGGATATCCTTAGTGAAAATCATCACACCATTGCAATGGCTTTGTTCAATTCGAAATGTGTGCCGGAGTTTTAACTCCTCCAATCGGATCTCCGGGGAGGAGGGCATTGAATAAAGTTGATTACAGAACTTTAACACATAGAAACGATAGAATTGCTACATGGAACGTTAGAAGTCTTTATGCACCTGGGAAAGTAGATAACGTCTTTTTAGAAATGACGAGACTCAATATCAACATACTTGGCTTAAGCGATGTTCAGTGGAAAGGGTCGGAGAAGCATATCAGCAAGAATGGCACAATGTACTATTCAGGGAATGATGAAGCCTCTCATCGATATGGAGTGGGAATAATTGTCGACAAGAGAGTGCCACATACGGTATCCAGTTTCGTCTCATTCTCAGACCGCATAGTTCTACTGAAACGGATCTCAAATAAAGTTCCAGTAAATGCTATTCAAGTATATGCAACTACAGCAGATAAGGACGAAGATGAAATAGAGTCATTTTACCAAGATCTAGCTAAAGCGATCAAACCTATCAAGAAACACGAAGTCCTCATTATAATGGGGGATCTAAATGCGAAGGTTGGCCAAGGGGAAGTAACTGGTAATATCGGCAAGTTCGGACTAGGTCTTCGCATTAGCGAGGAGACAGATTGGTCGAGTTCTGTCAAAAGGAAGACATGATAATAACCAACACCTTCCATCAGCTTCCTCCACGTCGTCTTTATATTTGGAAAGCACCATCAGACGGAAAATCAAGTAGGTATAATTAGAAACCAGATCGACTACATTATGATCCGTAGAAGATTCAGAAATACTATTAAGTCAGTGAAACATATCCAGGAGCTGATATAACATCTGATCATAATCCAGTGGTAGCTGCAATTCATGTAAAACTGAAAAAACTCGTTCGGTAAACAACTAAGGAACGTATGGACCCTAGAAGAATGAAAGACAATGTAGTGTACAAAAATGTTGAGAAGAACATATATAATATCACTATATACCAACAATGGCAAAACATAAAACAAGTACTAAAGGATGTAGGAAATGCAGAATTGAAATCCATAAAAGGAAATAACAAGGAATGGATGACGCAGGAGATACTGGACCTGATGATGATGATACGAGGTCAATATAAGAACAAAGATGTGCAAATCTATAAGACCATGAACAATGACATCAGAAGTAAAGTGAGGCAGGCCAAGGAAAAATGGCTACTTGATGAATGTCGAGAGGTTGAAGCCTATCAAGACAAATACGATTTTTTCAATATGCACAAAAAGATAAAAGAAATGACTGGGAGAGCAAAGAGACGACAACCAGATGTAGTGGTAAACAAGAACGGCGACTTGATTGTAGAGCCGATAGACAAACTGGCAAGGTGGACCGAATATATACAAAAAATTTTCAACGATAATCGGATTGAACTGGCGAACCCAGACATGGAGTATACTGGCCCAGAAATATTAAGGGAAGAACTCGAGCCTGCAATTAAAAACTGTAAACCCGGAATGGCAGCAGAACCTGACGAAGTGTCTTCTGACCTACTAAAGCTTATCCGAGAAGACTCCATAGATATTCTATTAAAACTGTTTTACAACATTTATGAGACGGGTAGAATTCCTAGCGATTGGTTAGCCTCAACATTCGTGACACTGCCAAAGAAAAATAAAGCCAGAGAATGTTCATTGTTGAATCATTGCCCTAATGAGTCACACTTTGAAAATATTTTTAAAGATCATACATAACCGAATTTATAAGGAATTAGAACAAGACATCAGTGACACTCAAATGGGTTTTAGGGAGGGTGTGGGAACAAGAGAAGCGCTTTTTGGACTAAACGTATTGAGACAAAGATGCCTATATATGAATCATGATATGTACATCTGCTTTATCGACTTTCAAAAGGCATTTGATAGAGTCCAACACTCAAAACTCCTAGAGATACTAAAGAGAAAAAACATCGATAACAACATAAGAATAATATCCAATCTCTATTGGCACCAAACAGCACGAGTCAAAGTCGGAAAAGATCCGAATGAGGAGGTTAAGATATGTCGAGGTCTTAGACAGGGATATGTATTGTCGCCTCTCTTATTCAATGTGTATAGTGAACGCATCTTTGAAGAAGCGCTTTCAGGAGAAAGCGGTGGTATTGTCATAAACGGGAAAATTGTTAACAACTTGCGATACGCAGACGATACCGTTCTTATCGCTGACAGTCTGGAAGACCTACAACATCTGGTTGAGTTAACAAGCATTTTCTGCAAGAGATATGAGAAAACCAGAGTCATGGCAACTTTAGAAAACCAAAACACAAGCCACAATAGACCATCTATAAATATTCATAAAAATGAATAAAATACTCTGCGGCCGAGATATAATATTAGAACTGAGAACCAGAATGCTAAAATGCTATATATTCTCCATTCTATTGTATGGAGTGGAGGCTCGGACACTTAAATCAGAAAACATCAAGAACATATAAGCATTTGAAATGTGGTGTTATAGGAGGATGCTGAGAATACCATGGGTTGACAAGGGTTCGAATGAGGAAGTACTACGCCGAATGAATAAAGCCAAAGAAATTAGTAACACCATAAAAAGGCGAAAATTAGAATATCTAGGACATGCTCGGAGAGGAGATAGATATAAAATCCTTAAGCTGATTATTCAAGGTAAAATAAAAGGCAAAAGAACAATTGGTTTGGTTGCACGTCCGCAGAACTCTTCAGGCAGGCGATTGATAAGGTCCGGATAGTGGTAATGATTTCCAATATCCGATAGGAGCGGAATTTCAAGAAGAAGAAGCCCAGCAAGCTTATGGATGAGGACAGAGTCGGTGTTTGCTTTTGTTGAGAAGACAGCTACTTTCCTGTGTAAACTGGCTATTGTTTTCCTCACCCCATTCCACGATGGCGTTCACATCCTCATTTACTGCTGCTTTTCTCGCTGATATTGGGAACGAGCAGCGGTCATTGGGATCCGCGGCATGAATGAGTATATAAGAGTGCTGTCGTCTGCAAAGCTGTAAATAGAATTGTTTGTCATGTCTAAGAGATCGTTGATATAGAGCAGGAATAGTGTGAGGGATAATATACACTCTTGTGGATCTCCGGCATTAATTTTAAATTACTCCGCTCCGAGAGATGTTCATCAATACCAACTCGGATGCTTCGATCCCTTAAAAAATTGGGAGGCCATAGAAGCAGTGCTGGTGGTAGTTCGTATACTGTCAATTTGCTTAATGACAATAAAGTAATTTAAAAGTTAACTCTTGTCCTATCAGTTGTTTCCTTCACGAATTTTTCGGCGCTGTCTGTTTGCTCTTTTGCAAGCAGAAACCTGTTAGTTGTACTAGATCGATTTTAATCAGATTTTGTCCTAGAACCATAGTTTGATCCACGCTTTGATCCGATCCAGTTATCATATGCTATTCATTTCGCTAAGTAATGTAGGTGGTAAACACCGACTGAAGCGAGAACATTAATCGCAGAGAGATTGAAGATAAGGCTGTTAATACGTATCTGATTTGTTGAAATTGCTATCTGGTCTTTAACCCAAGCGGGACGAGATTTATGATTTATTAATTATTGGTATTAAAATTATGGCTACCCTGAAATTTTAAATCTGAAAAGTAGAGAAAGACAAGTCACTAAACACCTTCGGATGGCGTTGAAATCAGCATGCACACTGAAACTATGGGCAATTAGGAAAACCGAGGGTACTCCTTAAATTAATGGCATATTTTAAACAAAATAGCAAAAAAATATTCAAAATGAACATAGTCGTCAAAGTGTTTCTAAGAAGACAAATTATTATAATGTGAAATATTGTGAACTACTAAAAGGCATAAACCTACTAATTAAATATCACCGTGTCCTAAGTTTGAACTTGAACTTGATTAATGTTATATACACATTCACTGTTAACTATAAACAACTTGAGCGGCCGACGGGAGCGATTTTAATCCTTAATGATGCAGCCATCAGCATTTTGTAACACATAAATACGCAGGCAAACGCCAAGTTCATCAGGCTTTCGGGTCTCTCAATTCCGCTCAGTCTAGTTGCGGTACAGCGCACAGGTGCGTACACTTCTAGTCGTTCTATCCCATATCTGTGAACACCCGGACACAGGTCCAGGGCGATCAGGTCCTTACCTATCCTGGGTGGACGTATGCACAGGTATAAGGCATCTGGGGGCTACTAAAAGTAGAGAGAGTCGAATTTACGAATAAAGGGGTAGTTTTTGGGGATTTTTAAAAAGTAGTGAAAGTCCTTAGCAATCTGTGATAAGCTTAAACCAGAAAGACTTATCTTACAAATATCAGAACGAGTACATAAAAAAAAGACAACTCCGCTCACATAAACTTTATTAATAAAAGTGACGTCGCTTGCTAGAAAAACTTTGAACTAAGCCTCCCTCGAGAAGACATCCTACACGCTAAGTAAGGCGTGGCGTCACAATTAAAAAATATAATTTGTGACAATATTTTATCTATATATTTATATAACGCATTATTCAATTGATGGAGTACTTTAAAGTTTTTAATAAAAATATATCGCAATCGATGGCGAAGCGTCGGATTCGGCATTGACATAAGAAATCCGAAATTAATCTAGTTATTATGAACAGAGTACATATCTATAATAAAAGCATTGATGTTTTTTTCTAAGTGGCTAGTTCTTAACTTTTTGAGAAGACGGACGGGCGGCTGAAACAGGTGCTCGATAAACGCAGGAAGCGACCCAGGCAGGCAGTTAAATTCAACGGGCACCTAAAGATGTGCAAATACCCGCACTTAACAAGCTATTTTCTATAGCAAACATATTTCGAGATCCAAAGTTCCTGGCGGCATGTTTACCTGGTCGATGACATGAGACGGCGGGGACGTTAATAAGAAAGGTGGCCAAAGACGCGGACAGCGAAAGACGCCTACGTCGTTTTGACACAAAGAGCACCGACTATAAGACGCAGTTTGTGGCCAAAGGCAAAACTTTTGAAGATCAGATTAAAAAGAGTTGGTAGGTATTATGCTGGATCTAACTTTGATTTTATTTAAGAGGACAGAATGTGCTATAATTCATGAAGAATCAGGTATCAACACGATATGTTTATAAGAAATGCACTAAAACACTTACGTTCGAAGCCTAGGCCGAGATTTAAAAAAACACACGATATCGTTAAACCCATTATTATGGTAAATTAATATATGGTATATACTTATGATGAAAAGTTACACATTCTTAGCTGAGGTGAAAGCGCCGAGGCCGAGAATGTGCTTTTTCTTCGAAGTACACATACTATTTTTTTCTGCAATCGAAAATAATATTGAAAAGTTGGCATTTTTGGACGAGACAAAAGAGCATGTAAGCAAATTATTTTCCAACCTACACCGTAATAGCTATTTACCAAGTGTGGAAAAACATTTTCCGCAAGTGTTAGGTACAATAGTTTTTCTACAGACGCAGACGTGCGGAAGTAAGTACATGATTCGTAGTATTAAATTACCTGCACTTTTCATTAAACTATAGCAAACAAATTATTATAATTTAAAAGTAACTAATTATTTCTTTATTGTAATTAACATGGTAGGTAACCGAAAACTGACAATTATAGGCATTATTAATTAAATTGCGAGCATTTTGATGGTTAACCTTTTTGATGTTGGCAATGATGTTGACACTTTTTCTTCTTAACTTGTCATACTGATGCTGATTCACTAGTCCATTGTTGTCAGCAGTAGTATCAATTTTATACGCGAAACTTGTAGAAGGGAAGGGCGAAGGCAGAGGCGAATTTTCCTTGGAATTTTCTCCTTTAGAACATAAAATTTGGTTGACATCTTACCAAACTTATCAATGCCAACAGCTTGAGTAGTACATTTACCTTTTTAGAAATTGACAAAAACCTTTGATGCGGTGTACTTTTGGGACGCAGAGGCATGTACTTCCTGATTAAATTAAGATTTTTTTCTCCAGTTATAACAAAGCTTCTACTCTAGTGAGTCGTGCTATCTGGTGTTTTCACCAGAAACAAATCTTCTTGTTCGACTACGTTTTCACACAACAGGCAAGTCAATTCTTCACGCCTACAGACTCCAGCGATTCCAATAATTATTATAGTTACGACTTTGATTAGTAAATAAGTATCATCAGGCGCAATGCTTAACAATTTTTCAACATGTTCGTGGTTTAAAACTTTTTGGTCTAAAACCTACCATTTTCTTTTTTGAAAAAGCAATCAATTTAAAATGCCTGCTAATATTAACATTTTTCTTAATTTTTAGCATAGATTTCATCATTGAGTACTTGTACCACATTGTATAAGGCTGAAAATTCTTTGAAAGTAAACTAGAAGCACCTATTCTTTACTAATGTTGCTTATTTTCTTGTCGGCTCACCATTTGATGAACTTTTCGTATTCTTGAATATACCTGACTTTGGATTTTACTGGTAGCAAATCCAAATCTACTTCTTTTGCTGCGCTCATAATATGTTCTGGAATCTCGTCTTCCATGGCCAGATTGTCAAATTCACTTAAATTCATTCTAATAATGCATAATTACGGAAAATAGGCACAGATAAAAGCAATTAATCACAAATAAATAATAATAGTGCCGAAATGTCACTTTGTTGATTTCTAATAATTGTGACTTTAAAGCGTCGCGCAAACCAGCGCGGTGGCGGGCGCGGTGGCGGTCGCGGCGGCGGTCGCGGTGGCGGTGGCGGTAAAATACTGTACGTGTATTTGACAGATCGCTTCTGTTTGCGGTCTTTAATTAACTTACACGCACAGTATTTTACCGCCACCGCCACCGCGACCGCCACCGCGCCCGCCACCGCTCTGGTTTGCGCGACGCTTAAGCGTTCTTAGTAACCTGAAAACCTAGAAAGCTAAGCGAAACGAAATGCATTAAGCCTGCTACGCGCTCTGAGATTTGTATCATATGATATTGCAAATTTTTAAATATTACGTGCGGAAAAGCTTTTTCGCACTAGTGCGGGAAAACCAATTTTCCGCACGGATATCGATGCGGAAATTTGAATCTTCCGCATGCACAGTTGTAGAAAAAGTAATATTTCCTGGGCTATCATTTGCGATTTCCTAGCAACCTTTGACAAATATTTCTCATCTCAAAAATAGTTGAATGCAGGTTGTGGGTGGGATTTTCTTTACAATTTAAAGGCTCAAAATAATAATAGCTATTTATGCTACTAGTGTCTTATCTTACATATTATTACATACACTGGGAAATCTTTAGCCTTCGAAGTCGTAGGCTGAGAGGCCTAATTTTCCCAAGTGACTGACTTGTATGACATAACACATCAGTTGGTTGTCAAGAACCAAAAATCTAAAAATGAAAATTGGTAGTATAATATTTTTAAAGTCAGTTTGAACTGCAAAAACCTGTAGTCGGCACATATCAAAGATATCTAGGACATAAGCGTTACATTTTTTTGCTTTGTAATTTATTACTTTTTTTAAATATACAGTTTCAAGGAAACGTGTTTTTTTAAGAAAATTAGGTTTATCAACTGTCTGGAATGCAAATTATAAGAAAATATACCTATTATAGCTACTATTTTTGTCAGCATATACAGCGTAGGTTAGGTACAGACAAGACAAGTTATTCGTATCCTAAGAAATTTTATAAACTATATTATGTCTCATAACATATGGAGGACGTGAAAATTCGGAGATAATCTTACAAAATGTATACATGATTGTCCGAAAACGCTTTTACATCAAATTCTATACAGCAGCGCTACCATACCTATAAACGGAAATTTTGATGTACATATACCGGATATTGCGTAAGTTAAAGCGAGGTTAGATTGAAGATACTTTTAAGAAAGTATATATAATTCGAGGTTAACATACCATTAATACAATTTTTTAAACACAATGGAATACAAATATAGCCCCCCCACCGCTCCGATACCCAAAAATTTTCGAAAAAAATGGGAAAAAATTAAAAAAAAACGTAAAAAAATAGTAATGAAACAATCTTTGTATATCATGCAAAATTTAATCCAAAGGGACTTCTGTAAATAGCGTAACAGAGCGCTTTCGGCTGTAGCCATCATCAGTGTTACTTGTCAGTGGAAAAAGGACATATCCATGGAAGCCAACAACCAACACAAATCGACAATGGCCACAATTAAACTCCACACATCGTACATCACATTTTTGAGAAAATGGTTCATATAATTTAGATTAAAATCATTAACTAAACAAAATTAAATTAAAAGCATGGTACCAAGACCCACGCTTCTGGATGGCACATTAAATGATGACACTTCTTCAAAAGTACCATGTGCCTACAACAGCCCTGAGTTTTACACCGGTCACTGTAGGAGCCGATCACCCACTATGTTATTAGCAAATGTAAGGACGAACATCACAACATTAAAGCGTCATGGAAGATGGAGATCTGCATTGATCGCAGAAGGATATATAGAAGAATCCTTCAACAATAAAACTGAGATTGCAAATAAATCCATGGTGTCGCAAATGTTCCAAAAGGAGCTGATGTAATAACAGAGCCTAGTTCAAGCCTTGGAAGCATGCAAGGTTTTACCATTTCTGAATCCTGAAACTGCATTTCATTCTTATTTAATATTAAAGTTAATTTAAGTAAATAAATGATATACATTTATGAATAAAACTTGAATGTTCTTAGAAAAAAAGGCGTAACTTATAAGTCATAACACACTAGTGTGTTATTCTTCTCTGTATATGCATGCACGCGAATAATGACTGTATAAGTTGTAACTGTTGGATAAAATATATTTTTAAGGTATCATATAACTGTGATGAATTCTTAGAAATTTAAGAAATAGCTATCTGTATACTATTTTACAACACATTGCTTTTTGCAATAATGATTAATTACACTGGTCAAGTTAAACATAAGCTAGAAAATTTGTGGAACGGCATTATCTCAATAGATAGTTTTTACTTAACAACATATTGTAGATACTTAAAGGTTGGGTAGCACATAAATATATATTATTAAAACCTTACGGCATCACCATAAAAGAAGAAAACAATGTTTAAAAATAATAAGCGCCTAAGTTATTTCCATACAATACCGATGGGTGAGCACGGGAGAATATACTTTATTACTTCGCTAATAGATTTTGATAATTTATAGCCCATAGAATTTTCTTAATTTATTTCCTAATTTGTTTATTTCATTTTGTGTGTTTTACACCGTGCATCTTATGCAAATTAGACTTGTAAGGTATAATATTCTAGTCAACGTGGGTGGAAGCCATCTGGATGTCTTCAAAATCCGTTGTCTTAATGCATAATGGAAGATGGAGCTAATCATTTATGAAAGGATAAACATGGTCCTTTCCTATGAGATGGGTTTCGATTACCTTATGTTAAAGTAGCTGTAGACAATGATATATAAAATAATTGTATTAGCCATTATTTTTAATTCACATTTAAAATAAGAAGTTTTTAGAAATGCCAAATAAGAGTTTTTCTTTTGCCTTAAAAGTTTTAATGGTAAGTGGTAATTGATTCCGTGCCTAATGCCGATGATTAGTATTTAGTATCTACATAGTTAATAACAGACTAGTAGCGTTTAACTATTCCTTAGGCAAACTACTCGAAAGATACGAAAGCATGATAATATTAACCGCAAGAAAAGATTTAGATTATGTTCAATCGAATTATTAAGGTTTTTTAGGTCTCTCGCCCTGCATAGACGTCGAGTTGGAGAAAAAGTTTCACTCCTTGCTTAGCTTCTGTTCACATACTGTAATAAATCTAGCTTGTAAATCAGAATTAGTGTTTGTGAAAATTAGAAATATGTGTGTCTCCAAAACCCTCTGAGACTAGTATGAGTGATGAACCAGGAACTCAGAGAGTTTTAGTAAGAAGAGGTACAGAGCTAGCAACTAGAATTTTAGACTCTTCTAAATCTTCTACCCATATGTTGTTTTTAAAGCAAAATAAATATAATATGCCCAGATGGTTGGTGCTCCTTATAATTGAATCTAATCTGGATACTTTGACTCGCACAATAATTTTTTTTCATGTAGCCATCCTATGTTTAAGATAAAATAAAGGAAAGAGAAAATATATATTTTACATTTTTACCAAAAAGCAGCACACATCTTTGTCAACCTTTAGACGTCGGCGTGTCTGTTTTTAGACCGGTAAAAATATCATGCAAACAATGTTGCATAATAAAGGAGCGATTCCAAAGCAAATTTTCTCAAACTTATTTTGAAAATTTTTTAAAAATTATGAGGATATTAAAAAATATCAACTGAAATTTCTTCTTATATTCTAGAAAAGTTCTTTGGTAAAGTTTCGATATACCTAAATTTTGCTGCTACGCAAGATAATCCTGAAATAACTTTACTAACAAAATGGAAGGCCCGTCATCTAAAATGAGAAAACTTAGTATTCCTGCAAAAGTCTCTCTTTTCCGAATTTTCCAGACATACGAAATAACTGGCCTCTACCATCAACATCAAGGCATCTGAGTGACACAGATAACAAAATGTTAGATAGTGACTGTGAGGCGGACATATATTTGGATTCTAATCAAAAGATACCAGTTGCGACTAGTGTGGAGGAATCTGTGAAAGATATCAACGAAAACGGTTTTGTGATAACTGCGTTTATTTAGCTTTGTAGACGACAGCAGTCTTATATTCTCATTCATATCTCGGATGAGGATATGAACGCCATTGTGGAATGGGGTGAGGAAAACAATGTCCAGTTTAACGCAGGAAAGACCCAAGCAGCTGTCTTCTCAAAAAAGCGCAGGACTTGACTTATCAATGACAGGACAAAGACTGGCCTTAACCATAAGCTTGCTGGGCGTCAACGTACAAAACAACAGGTCACCATAATCGCCAAGGCAGCAGTACAAAAGCTAGGAGCACTCTAGAGCAAAAAATTTGTATACGCCTCATCAGCTCTTGCTGCTCTATAAAGCCATCTCTGGAATACTGTTCCCGTGTGTGGAGCTCGGCACCCAAACACTTGCTCAAGATATTGGACTCCATAAGAGGAGAGCAGTCCGTCTTGTGGATAACCCAGAGTTGGCTAAAGACTTTGATAGTCTAAACATCGAAGAAAAGTGGCGGACCTATCTCTACGGCATAAAAAAATTTGGGAAAAACTAAAAAATCGTATGGTATGTCCCTAGTTGATGGTAATTAGCAAGAGATCGGGTCGGTCAAGTTTGCCCCCCGTATTAAACAAATTTCAAAAATAAATAAACCATAATTTTGCATACATTTTGCAGAATTTTGCATACCGCAAATAAAATTTTGCTCACCCACACAAGGAAAACTAGAGCTATTTCTTTAAAAGGGAGGGCAAACTTGCACGTTCCGTCTGTTCCAAAATAAAAAAAAATTGATGGCACTCGATTCGGCTAATTTGCACACCTATTTTCAAATTTTGCGCACTGTTCTGTAAAAAGCTATAAAGTTTAAAAATTTGCATTTTCCTCCCTGTTTGTCAAAAAGTTCAAACATTTTGATGCTGCTAGCTGAACTAATTTTGCACACCTATTTTCAAATTTTGTGCACTCTTCCCGGGGAAGTTATGAGGTGTTCAAAATTTGCATTCTCCCCCCCCCCCCCCCCCCCGTTTGACAAAAAATTTTGATGCTGCTAAGTACAACTATTTTTAAGTTTTGCACATTTTTCTGGGGAAAGTTGTCAGGTGTTAAAAAATTGCACTTTTCCCCCGTTTGTCATAAGATTGAAAAATTTGTATGATACTATGTTCACCTAATTTTGTATATTTTTTCACACATTATTCATATTTTGGGGGAAAAGTTATGAGGTGTTAAAAATTTGCGATCCCCTGTGCAAAATTGCTCCTAGCAGCATCAAGTTTTCAAATTTTTTACAAACGGGGGGAAATGCAAATTTTTAACACCTCATAACCTTCCCCAGAAGAATGAAAAATAGGTGTGCAAAGTTAGCCGAAACGAGTGGCAACAACATTTGTTTAATTTTGTAAGAAACGGGGTGAACGGTCAAGTTTTCCCCCGTTTAAGAAAGAGTTCTAGTTTTCCTTGTGTGGGTGTGCAATATTTTATTTGCAGTGTGCAAGATTATGCAAAATTATGCTTTATATATTTTTGAAATTTGTTTAATACTTCTTTAAACTTGACCGACCCCAAGAGATGCGCCATAAAAAAATCTAATTTGAGGGGCTAAATAGTTTATGGCGTAGTCTAATAGTTTTAGAATTATGGAATTTTTCCGTTTAAAAATGCCACCCTCTACAATCAGAAAGTATGAAGAATGTGCTTCAAATTAAAATTTGTTAATTTTTAGATAAGTACGTTTTGATTTGATATGATACCACCGAACAACTTCGGTGATAACACTTCTCAACTTTTGAAAATCGTAAGCTAGGATTATATAAACAAAATGTCATTTTAACTTGAGAGCGTACTTTCTTCCTCTAAAATCTTTAAAAGTGATTTATTTTGGGATAGCGTTCTCCTCGTATCTCTAAGATTTATCTTGTTAATAAAAACTTTTACATCTTTTTTATTTCTCCGGTTGATGTATATGCTTGTTTCCTGTAACAAAACCAGCCTCCAAATAACATTTTTATATGGCCAAATCTTATAGAGAATAAAAAGTTTCATTGTTTCAACATACGTTATCTTATTCTCCTATTTTGTTTAAATATGAGTCACTCTGTAGGCAGCATGACTAATGTTTTATGATTCTTGAGGTTATATAGAGGTAAACATTTTTCCATCTGTTCGTAAGTGCGACAATCTCACAAATAGTACTGATCTAATTGAGCAGAAATTTTCACCGAGAAAACTTAATCATTATCTAAGTTAAACAATGTCATTTAATATTGTGTGTTGTCATAACGGAAGCCGCAAGCTGAAGGTGGTTGAATACAAACAACTGCAATATATGTTTTTAAGTATAATTGACCAACTGGATTAACAATTTCTATTGTAGAAGTTGTTGGTTGGATGCGGTTAAAAGTAGATATAAGCCCAGCCGATGCTCGTGTGTATGAGCCGGACCAGAATAAACTCGTAAATAATGATTATGTAGTCATATGAAGATGAAAAATCGAGCATTTTTAAGTAGATGATACTGGTAGCTAGTACTTACAGTTTTCAAATTTAAACAAATGAATGATCTTTCCTTTGGTATTGGGTTAATATTTACTGCTTTGTTACGGGAAATGTCATCATACTGTAAGTTTATTGTATCTGTGAGATATGAACTTCTTATCCCACTCATTTTGTGTAAGATAATGAGTTTATCTCTGCACGCGATTTTCTTATCTCACTGATTTTCGATCAAATTAAGTCAATGAAAATAGTATGTGTGTGTCTAAATCTTTTTAAACTAATAACAAATATCTACAATTTAATCATTTGTTATAAATATTACAAAATGAGCGAGTTTGCTATGTGTAAACAAATCCTATATCAGCATGCACAAATATCTGAGCAGCCCTCGTAAAATCACTGCGCATGGTTATGATGTCACAGCCGTTTACACATTTCCGTCCCCATCCGCATACACATTTCCGTTCCATTTGCCGAGATTTAGCCTCATACCGCCGCGTAACATCAAAATTAACCGTAATAATCAACGCGAGCGAAGCGCGGGTAAAAGCTAAATATATATCTGTACAAAATTTCATGATAAGTAGTTTACTCATGGAAAATGGGATTAAAAAATTGAGGGAGTCTGCTAGTACTCGAGACACTTATGTGTAAGCATATCCTATTATATCGACGTCATCGGCACGGAAATCTAATGCCACCTTAGGCCGCGTGACGCCTCAATATAGGCAACCACTTATTTGGAATTGGTTGTCTATTCTGACGTTCCACATCAAAAACACAATCTTAATCGCATGGTCATTTGTAGTGATGTCCAAATTCTTATTGAGATTTCATAAAATGTTCACTTTGCCTTCTTATTTGCGGCTGGATTTTCGATGTAAACCTCAGCAACCTTGTTCTAACGTCAACCACCATGACGTTTAACTATTAATAAATCTGTACCCCAATCTGCCAACAGTGACGTAGAAAACCGCCTAAAGCAGTGACCAGTGTACTCTTCAGCGTGTTCTAGTTTCACATATTAGCAGGCTTCCAAAAGTATTGATGCCCACGGGATGTCTGATACAATTGACATGTTCGAATTGACCGAAAAATCGGCAATGACCAACATTATTGGGACGAAGAGTAATGTAACTGAATAATTTTAACCATATTTTTGCCATCAACGTTTACAAATGTCACAAAATGTCTTAATATTTTGGTTTTATTGTTTGGCAAAGTAAAATGGAAGCATTCACCTTCATTCTTTACATGATCTAGAAGTGAATTTGTCAGTTCTTCTCTCCTGGATGATCCAGCCAATCCAACAATTAAGGCCGCTTTCCTAAACAAAAATTGTTTATTATTTCCTTTTAAAAACTTTGATAAATCCATTCTCGTGAATACTCTAGATTTTTTGCTTTATAGCCCTCATAATTTCTTTTAAGAAATGTAATATTAAATTCGTGTGTTTACTTATAAATCAGCATTATGTTTTATGGAAATCATCGTAGGTATGATGAAATAATACGTCCATAAACATGAACGCATACACGCTTTCGATAAACTATGAAAATATGATAATAATATCTCATTTGCCAAAATGTGAAGCTTCGTTTCTGTACACTATTTATTATATTTTGACTTGGATTTTCCGGTAGTAAACCGTAAATAAGCTTTTAAAGCTTGTTCTTCAATATGAGATGGCAAGTTTTCAGAATCACTCATATTTTAATGATAAAATGCAAAAATACTTTTCAAACCGTCAATGCGAAGTATTTTCTATTTATTAGTCATGACAGTATTGTGGTTACCAAGAAAACAAAGCATTTCCACCCAATTTTAAAAACCACCAATTCGATTATTAATTTCAATGGTTTTCCCAATAAATCGTGATAAATTTTAAATTATAATTAGCTGTTATATACGGGGACAAGTTCTATCGTGAGATAATTGAAATATCCCGCGAAATGTAGCTTTTAAAAATACGAAATAATTACAGTGGTCTAAACCAATACCCCAGATAAACCCACACCAGATGCGAAACCTCCCGCCTAACGCATGAAACTAGAATTCGTTTAAAGCTCCGCCTCCTTGGGATGGCCAGCCATCCCAATAAATAGTCAGGGCAAGCTCTAGAGTGATTCTAAATGCGTGCCACGCGAGTCTTGCGGTTTAGTCCGAGAGCGTTACGAAAAATAATTAGGTAATCTTTAATTTATTTTTGTTAAGAATGCCTGGTTATAAGTGTCTTTATTTGAATTGTTCTACTAGAAGCGGTGGCGAAAAATAATTATTTAAATTACCCCGCGATCTTGAAAGGCATGTATAAATGTTGTTTAATGCACACTCCCGCACACTTATTTCCAAAATTATTGCATATTCTAAAATCGAATAAGCACGAAATTCAATTAAATCTGAAAACTGGCAGATACAATGTTATAGTTAAATCTTATTTAAATCCAACTAATGTTATACAGTATCCGCCAGAATATTGGCCACAAATGGGAAAATTTTTTATTATTATGGTATGGAACTTTTGTTTTAACCAATCAATTCTGCATGTCTGACAATCTAAAAATGCATTTTAACATTGAAAATGTTTCTGTTTTCCTAGTATAGAGCCTCAAATCGTGAAAAAGTGCATGCTACATTTGCCACATTCATGACGTCATAGGCGTGAGAGATCGTGTTAGTTTGTTTATTTAAACCTTAATTTGATTTTAACGTATCGGAATCGACTCAAATGACTAAAATAAATTGGAACTAACTGGAACTAACCGAAAGTTTATTGAACGACTAACCAAAACTAACCAAATGCACCAAAACGGGCTAAAACGTACCGGAACAGGATACAAAAATTAAAGTAAGTGAAAACTAATCAAAACGAATCTAATTTTGGCGACTAACCAAAACTAACCGAAAACATTAAATTTGATTATAAGGTATCGGAACTGGTTCAAATAACTAAAATAAGTTGGAACTAACTGAAACTATCCGTAAGTTGATTGAACCACTAACCAAAACTAACCATAAGCGCCAAAATGGTCTAAAACCTATCGAAACAGGTTACAAAAATTAAAGTAAGTTAAAATTAAACAAAACGAACCGAATTTTGGCGACTAACGAAAATAAACCACAAACATTAAATTTGATTATAACGTATCGGAACCGGTTTAAGTGACTAAAATAATTTGGAACTAACTGAAAGTAACCGAAAGTTGATTGAATGATTAAACAAAACTAGCCAAAGGTAACTAAAAACACCAAAATGGGTTAAAACTTATCAGAACCGATTACAAATGTTAAGGTAAGTTAAAACTAACCCAAATTAAGAGAATTTTGGCGACTAACCAAAACTAACCAAAAACATTAAAATTGCTTATAACGTACCGGAACCGGTTCAAATATCTAAAATATATTAAAACTAATTGAACTTTAGCGAAAGTTGATTGAACGACTAACTAACCAAAAGTAACCAAAAGAACCAAAACGGGCTAAAACGAATCGAAATAGATTAAAAATATTGAAGTAAGTTAAACCTAACCCAAATTAACCGAATTTTGGTGACTAACCAAAACTAACCAGAAACATTAAAAATGCTTATAACGTCTCAGAACCGGTTCAAATGACTAAAATAAATTGGAACTAACTGAATTTTACCCAAAGTTGATTGAACGACTAACCAAAACTAACCAAAAAACTAAAATCATCAAATTGGGCTAAAACGTATCGAAATAGATTAAAAATATTGAAGTAAGTTAAAACTAACCCAAATTAACCGAATTTTGGTGACTAACGAAAAATAACCAAAAACACTAAAATTGTTTATAAAGTATCGGAACTGATTAAAATGATTGAAATAAATTAAAAGTACCTGAAATTAACTGACAGTTGATTGAACGACTAACCAAGACTAACCAAAAGCATCAGAAAGAGCTAAAACATATCGGAACATATTAAAAATGTTAAGGTATGTTGAAACTAACTTTAATTATCCGAATTTTGGCGACAAACTAGAATTAACCAAAACATTAAATTTGGTTATAACGTATCGGATCCGGTTCAAATGACTGAAATAAATTAAAACTAACTAACACTAACCGAAAGCTAATTGAATGATTAACCAAAACTAATCAAAAGTAACCATAAACACCAAAGAGAGCCAAAACGTATCGGAACTGATTAAAGGTATTAAAATATGTAACTAATCCAAATTAACCAAATTTTGGCGACTAACTAAAATTAACCAACACATAAAAATTGGTTATAAAGTATCGGATCTGGTTCAAATGACTGTAATAAATTATAATTAACTAAAACTAACCGAAAGCTGATTGAATGACTAATCAAAAGTAACCATAAACACCAAAAACGGCTAAACGTATCGGAACTGATTAAAGGTATTAAAATAAGTAACTAACCCAAATTAACCAATATTTGGCGACTAACTAAAATTAACCAAAATCATTTAAATTGGTTATAATGTATCGGAACCTGTTCGATTGACTAAAATAAATTGGAACTGGCTGAAAGTAACCGAATGTTGATTGAATTACTAACCAAAATTAACTAAAAGCGGCAAAAACCAAGCACCAAAACCGGCTAAAACGTATCGAAATAGATTAAAAATATGGAAGTAAGTTAAAACTAATACAAATTAACCGAATTTTGGTAGCTAACCAAAAACACTATAATTGGGTGTAACGTATCGGAACTGGTTCAAATGACTAAAATAATTTAAATCTAACTGAAATTAGCCGAAAGTTTATTGAATAACTTACCAAAACTAACCAAAAGTAACGAAAAGCACTAAAGAGGGCTAAAACACATTAGAACAGATTCAAAATATTAAGGCAAGTTGAAACGATCTTAAATTAACCTAATTTTGGCGACCAACTAAAAATAACCAAAAAGGCTAAAATTGGTCATAACGTATCGGAATCGCTTCAAATGAGTAAAATAAATTAAAAATATCTAACACTAATCGAAAGCTGAGTGAAAAATTCGGTTAATTTAAGTTAATTTCAACTTACTTTAGTGTTTTTAATCTGTTTTGATATGTTTTAGCTTTTTTGGTGCGTTTGGGTACTTTTGGTTAGTTTTGGCTAGTCGATCAACCAACTTTCGGTTAATTTCAGTTAGTTTTAATTTATTTTAGTCATTTGAACCGGCTCCTATACGTTATTACCAATTTTACTGTTTTTGGTTAGTTTTGGTTAGTAATTCAATCAACTTTCGGAAACTTTCAATTAGTCCCAATTTATTTTAGTCATTTGAATCGGTTCCGATATGTTTTTGGTCAATTTAAGTTAGTCGTCAAACTTCGATTAATTTTAACTTACTTTAATATTTTTAATCTGTGCACATACGTTTTAGCTCTTTTTGGTGCTTTTGGATACTTTTGGTTAGTTTGGTTAATCGTTCAATCAATTTTTGGTTATTTCAGTTAGTTTTAATTTATTTCAGTCATTTGAACCACTTCCGATACGTTATAATTTTAATGTTTTTGGTTAGTTTAGGTTAGTCGCCAATATTCGGTCAATTTCGATTAGTTTTAACTCACTTTCATATTTTGAATCTGTTCCGATACATTTTAGCCCGTTTTGGTGGTTTTATTTGCTTTTGGTTAGTTATTTAATCAACTTTCGGTTACTTTTAGCTAGTCCCAATTTATTTTAGTAGTTTGAATCGCTTCCGATATGTTATAATCAAATTTAATGTTTTTGGTTAGGTTTGGATAGTTCTTAAAATTTGGCTCGTTTTGGTTAATTTTTACTTATTTTAATGTTTGTAACCTGTTCCGATACGTTTTAGCCCGTTTTGGTGCTTTTGGTTACTTTTGGCAAGTTTTGGTTTGTCGTTCAATCAACTTTCGGTTAGTTTAGTTAGTTCCAATTTATTTTAGTTATTTGAACCTATTCCGATACCTTATGATCAAATTTAAGTTTAAATAAACAAACTAACACGATTTCTCATGCATATGACGTCATGTGGCAAATGTAGCATGCACTTTTTGACGATTTGAGACCCTATATTAGGATAACAGATTTCTGTAAAAAAGTCAGAGCAGCCATAATAACACAAGATTTCCATGACCGCCTGTTGGGGAAAAAAGAAAGTGAATGGCTATTGCAAATTTTAATTTTTCCTGGACCAGTCCACCAGTATAACACATTTTCATTTAATTGGTGCAGACCAACTATTTTAATTTTGAAGAACAATTTTATAATCATACACAGATTATTTGGTGCAGGCCGCGTATAACCGCCACGTCAAGGTTAAAGTTGGCTGGCGAGGAATTTGCCGATCTTTTGCATCTGGTGTGGGTTTATCTGGGCCAATACCTACAACAGAAAGCCCTGACTGATTACGCGTGACGTCAAAGAATCTAGGCAAAAGTTATTTACAGTTTTCACAGTTAAGTAGACATTTTAGATGCAGAAATCTCGAAAAAATATAATAAAAACGTGTTTTTTTTTCTGCATAGTCATAAACTTGCAGACTTAGACGCGCTTCATTCCCTCATTCGATTTTTATTTAAAGGAAAATGAAATTTCAAAGCAAAAACCTTTGAATATCCAGTTTATCAAAAATTTTGGTAAAATGTCACTATAGATATAAAGGTGTCATAATAGATAATAGTAAAGTCAAATTTGATAGTGTGTTTTCTCCATCCAAAGAACCCCGCAATATTTAAATGGAAATCTTTTACCCGAGATATTTAGATGAACTTTAGGTATGTTATTAGGTATGTACCAAGCATCAGTTTTCACCACGGGTACAACCATGTATAAATGACAGGTGAGCCGGTGTAAGCTGTCAAAAATTGGGATCTAATATCCAAAAGCACACTACCTATGACAGATCTTGATGATCGAGATATCTATTTCTACTAAGTCGACCGAGGTAAATCGAAAAATTTCAACTATTATGACACCTGTCAAAATCCTGCCAAACAACAGCACGCATCTTTTTCAGCTTTTGATATTTTATGATATGTCATTTGACCTTTTTGACTTGTATGAAAACTGTGAGTTAAAAAAAATAAGAAAAATGATGGAACTGTCAGAACCTGTAATTTTTTAAGAGAAAAAAATACTTAAATCTGGTTCTTTTTCATTTTAAGGTAGTTTATTCATGATAAAACATGAAAAAGCTTTATACATAGATTTCAGATTTTATTTTTTGGGTCAGATTGGGTTAGATGTGCAACAGCAAGTGGGTATTGGCTGTAAACAAGCTGCACAAACGCAGCAGGTCCTTAAGTTCGAAATATATGGTTTTACGTATTTAAAAATACGCCTAGCAAATACAGATTGTTTACCTAAATATGTAACAAAATATTAGGTACAAGTTTCACGCACTTAAAGCACATAAATATCCGATTTCAGAGAAATGCAAGTAAATAACACTTATTAGGGCCGCCATTATCGCCAAATTCTCAAACTAATCGTTGCTACACAATACTTCGAAGACGTTGCGTACTCGGAATTCCAGTCATCCAGCGTGACAATCAACGTTAAATACGGACGTATGCGCGATAAAATAATCATTACTTTTACTGGGCTTCCATTTAATGCTACTCTTATGGCAAAACAAAAGCATTTGACTAGATGTTATTACATCACTGCAAATTTAATATTAGCTAGTAGGCCTTTCTGTAGAAGCTAATGTGTAGACCCCGGCTGTCCTCTATTGACAGCTATAAATAGAATGGAAGAACCGGAATCATATTATATTAAACTGGCGCCATAATAAGGTCCTTTACGGTCCTACGACACTATGCTATATTAGTTGCTTCTGATTGGTGGGTTAACGTCACTTTAGAGTACTGTTAACTCTTTATGCATGGCCCTCCGCTCGCTTCGCTCGCTTTGGGGCGTAACCAAACAAAACTAACTCAAACAAACCCAAATTTACGAAATGAAACAAACATAACCTTAAAAAAAACATGTCTTGCCACCGACGGGAACCGTACAAACACAGAATCTGACCATTGCACTACTAGACCTGTTGAAATAAATTCACTGGACCGTAGCTAAAGTGAAAGTGATGTTAACCCACAAAACAGAGGGGGCTTATATAGCCTAGTGCAAAAGCCGAAAGAATTCCTTAGTGCAGTCGGACTGTAAGAGATACTAAAATGCAAACCGGCGGCCTAGTGCGGCTTGACTTCCTGTAACCTAATTATGTATTGGAAATTAACGATGGTTCTTGGCATACACATTGTCTAGTTTGCTTTAAGGGTAAGTTTGCATTAATTTAATTTCTTCACAAACTACTAGGTCCTTATAACCTAGAATGTGTACTCCGTGGTTTGGGCATTGTCCTTTTAATTATGTTACCTTTTAAAATGTGACTTTTAACTTTTTAATTGAGATTTGACCGTTGTTTGTTGGTGTTGTTTGTTTACTCTTCGTTAATATGTTCTTCAGGTCCAATGACAAGTAACACTGATGATGGCTTAGGCCGAAAGCGCTCTGTTATGCTTTTATAGGAAGTCCTTTTGGATTAAATTTTGCATGGAATACAAAGTGTTTCATTTAGTATTAACTATTTGTCGTCATCTAGTTCAATCCTCCGAAAGCCCTGGATCTAGTTCATGCCCCAAGGTTCGCAGGTCGGCGACGATGTTGTCTCTCCATCTCATTCTTGGTCTTTCTAGGGGTCTTTTTCCGACTGGATTTTGTTCCCATACAATTTTGACATATCTTTGATCTGTTTGTCGTTGTATATGACATGCGTGACGGATCGCTCATCGCTCATTCAACCCCCACAAAAAAAAATTTGCAAAACGCGCCTAAAGAAGTTTTCACTTCAAAAAATAAAAAAATAAAAACACATAGGCGCATCTGAGTCGCTGAGATTTTATTTCTTGCACAATATCAGGTAGGTTATAAAGTTCCTGGATCCCACTATTTGTGCGGATTCAGTATGGCTGTGTCTGGGGATCTTTTATTGGCCTAATGATTTTTCTAAGCAGTTTTCTTTCAAAGCATCTCAGTTTTTGTTCATTTGTCTTGGTTAGTGTCCAGCTTTCGCAACCATACATGACAATTGGTTCTTGATAGCCATTTAGATTGCAGAGTTTTGTTTAGGGCGTAAGAGCATCTGTTGGCACTGTGAATACGGGCTTTGACTTCTTCCGTTACTTATTTTTCAGTGTTATTTCCAAGTATTTAAAACTTTTAACTCCTTCAAAATTATATTCAGCTATTGTTGCTGTGCTGTCGTCTGTTTACATGCATTTATTTTGTTTTGTTTTCGTTAATTCTGATCCCCATCTTTTTTGTCTCTTTTTCCATTCTAATGAACGTTTCTTTTACTCTGATAACGCTTTTACCGATCACATCAATATCATCTGCATATGCCAATGACAAATTAGGCCCACCCGCAGTGGACATTTGCATTTCTATATTGGCTTCTCGAATGGTTTGTCCAGGGCAATATTGAAAAGCAAAGGGGATAGTGCGTCACCCTGTCTCAGGCCGTTGTTAACTGTGCTTACTAACGTCTAACTGCTGACGATGACGGTAACTGACTATCCATATGGCATTATATGGCTTTGCATGGCCCTCCGCTCGCTTCGCTCGATACGGGGGCTCAATCAATAAGAACTAACCAAGTGCTAACCAAAACTAACCCAAGACTAACCCAAACTAACACAAAATTAAAAATTATTGTTTTTTATTAATTTACGTTTTTTTCTTAATTTTGTATTAGTTTGGGTTAGCCTTGGGTTAGTTTTGGTTAGCAGTTGGTTAGTTCTTGTTGATTGAGCCCCCGTAGCGAGCGAAGCGAGCGTAGCGCCATGCAAAGCCATAATAAGTACCATATGGATAGTCAGTTACCGTCAGCGGCTAGACGTTAGTCTGTGAAAGAGTCTGACAGATTATTCGCAGTCTACTGCTCGATCCCTCCACACACACTCTAGTGAGCTCAACCAGCTTCTTGGGAATGGAAATCTCCGTCATGGCCTCCCAGAGCTCTGTTCTTGTAATACTGTCGTACGCCTGCTTAAAATCTACGAACAGGTTGTGCAGGTCCTTGTCGAATTCCCATGATTTCTCCAACATTTGCCTTATTGTGAAAATCTGGTCGGTGGTGGATCTCGATTTTCTGAACCCACTCTGGTAGTCCCCAATACTATTTTCGATGAATCGTGTTAGCCGTTCTAGTAGGATATTGGCCAGTATTTTATATGCGTTGTTGATAAGCGAAATGCCTCTATAGTTGCCGCAATTCATTTTGTCGTCTTTCTGACCATTCCTTAGGCATATACTCATTGTTCCAGATTTCAACCAGAATGGCATGTAATTCATTATGGAGCGTGGGGCCTCCATGATTCAGACATTCTGCTGCAATGTTCCGTCCTTAGTTGCCCGATGGCTTTGGTGATTTCTTCCATGGAGGGTTCATTGAGCGGAAGGTCGGCAATGTACCATATTTTACGTTGTATATATTCAAATAATGTGGCATTCAGGAGTTTCTTAAAATATTCTTTCCGGATTTTGATAATTTCGTCCTCATTGGTTGTAAGAGTACCATTGTCTTTCTTCAGATAGTTGACAGTTCTAGGTTGGAATCTTTTTTTTTGTCTGATATTTCCCTATAAAACTTCCTTGACCTCTCACCCGCTTCTATGTTTTGGAGACGTTTTTCTTCATGCTCCCCTTTTTCTTTCGCATTGTCTTTCGGACTGTAGGTACCTATCCCTCGATGATTTTTGGTATCTCGTATTTTCATCGTTGGGTTTCCTCAGCATTGTCACGCTCGCCTCATTTCTTGCCGACACCAAGCTCTAACAATCTTCATCAAACCATTGTTTCTTCTTGCTTCTGGGTAATATTCCTAGTACCTTTTCTGCAATTTTGGTTATTGCTTCTTTAATCTTTTGCCATTTTTGTTCAATGTGTGATCCATCTCTTCAACTGTTCCGACTTCCTATGCTTATAGGCGTTAATGCTAAAATATACCCTGGCTCTTACCAAAATGTGTTTTGTGTCGCCGTCTGCTCCTCTCATACTTCCAACGTCGATCACATTGCTTGCGTGTCTAGCATCAACAATTATATGATCAATCTACGCATTCACCCTACCTAATAAGTTCTTTCTCTACAAATAAACCGCAGTTTAGATTTTTATCAAATCTTAAAGAACCATAAAAAGTTTTCTAAAAGTAAATAACTATTTTGGTGACAATTGTTATTAAAGGAATTTTAAGCCAGTAGCAGCGGTTCCTGAAGTAGCCCTTTTCGGCAATCTGATTGCTGCTGCCACATTGTCAAAAAACGGTCACCCAATTTAAATTCTCATCGTTATCTCTCTCTGCTAAGGGCTGTAGTCCATATTATGTACTTAAAAGTACGGTAGTGTGTAGGCATTAACATTGGCTTACAACTTCCAAAGCCAACATTTGTTTCTTTCAATAAGCCAATTTATTTAAAGTTACCATCTCCAATGCGTTGTTCGTATCTAGCTATTTTACCGATATTACAGTAATGTTGAAAAACTACCTTTTGATTATATGATCAATTGTTTGACATTATATTCGTTAGATCGAAACTTAATAATGAATGTGAGACACTCAAGGAGCAATTCCAGTTCAGATCACATCACAAACATCATCAAAAAAGTGTCATTAACATTCATAATATTTCGCGAATCCTTATAAAAGAGTAGGAATAAAATTGTCCTTTATCTCTTCTTCACCCTGAAATATTACACAAAATTCCCTCACAATTTTACTAGAACCAAATAAAAGCATAAAGCTCTTTATCCTATTGTAAGCTTGACTTGACTAGTAAGCTTATAAAGGAATAGAGGATTGTAGTGGTATAAAATCGAAAACTATTAGCGGCACCGTTTTAGAGTGCGACCACCCGTTGTACACAAACAAGTTGTATCAATGAATGCTTTTTGGAATAACAGGTAGATTTCACGTCAGTGAAAGCGAGGCGTCTCATTTGTGATTATGCTGCTATTCTCTTGGATTTGATAAATTGATCGGGGATTATGATTGAGGCCTACAAATTGATTATCTTGGCATTCCAATGTGAGATTGAATTACTTAAGGATGAATTGTTTAGGTTTTAAAATCGTCACGAAATAAGTCAGTCTTCAGGGAAGTGTATGTACACAATTTTTTTTAAATAATGTTTTAAACCTTCTCAAAAATATTCATTTTAACAGGAATGAAAACTGTGGTTGGAATTCTTAAATTATTCTGAAAAATGAAGCATGGTTTTACATAACGTAATATATTAGCAATATACTGATTTCTAGAATCAATCTCACAATAGAATTTTCCCACATATTAGAGATATGAAAATAATATTTTTCTACAGCCGCGCGCAAAATAACTAAATACTAAATTCAAATGAAATCGCAAAATCGACTAATGCCGTGGATCCTTATTTTGCGCTAGCGCGAACATGGAAAAGGAAATTTTCACTTTTTCCGTCTAGTGTGCTGAATGGTCATGGAAACCAACGATAAATAAATGACAGTCGTGCGTTTGTTACAGTTTGTTGCTGGCAATCCTGTTCTAAATATGCCCGAAGCCCGAACATAATATGTCAAAACTGACAGTCATTTGCAAATTTCAGAATAAGTATAGAGAAAAATGTGCATTTAATTAAAAAAAATGCAGCTGTAGAAAAAGTTCTGTGTGTTTTTCGAGCGCAAAGTAAGATTGCCGTTTTCGAAAGATTACTGCGCTCCGCTACGCGTCGCGCAGTAACATTCTTTCTCAAGCGGCAATCCGTTACTTTGCGCTCTTAATACACAAATAACTATTTTCTACAGCCGCGCGCAAAATAACTAAATACTAAATTCAAATTAAATCGCAAGATCGACGAATGCCGTGGATCCTTATTTTGCGCTCTAGCGCGAACATGGAAAAGGAAATTCTCACTTTTCCCGTCTAGTGTGCTGAATGGTCATGGAAACCGAAGATAAATAAATGACAGGCATGCGTTTGTTACAGTTTATTGCTGACACTCCTATTCTAAATATGCCCGAAGCCCGAACATAATATGTCAAAACTGACAGTCATTGGCAAATTTCAGAATAAGTATAGAGAAAAATGAACATTTATATTTAAAAAATGCGGCTGTAGAAAAACTTCTGTGTGTTTTTCGAGTGCAAAGTAAGATTGCCGTTTTCGAAAGATTACTGCGCTCCGCTTACGCGTCGCGTAGTAACATTCTTTCTCAAGCGGCAATCCGTTACTTTGCGCTCTGAATACACAAATAACTATTTAGTTGGCAGGCTCCTAGATACGAACGGGTAAATTATGATCAAAATCGTTTGCACGTTCCTATCTTACTTTTTGATTTTCCATGTCTCTCTATTCGTTTCTTGGCCAATAGGCCTTCGACAGATTACAGTACAGCCAATGCGAATTACATGCCAAGTAAGTGTTCTGTATTTTGTATTACATGACACAGTGGATCGTTACACTTGGGTTTCAGAAGTACGATATGATATATGTATATGGGTCTCAGTACCAAAGTTATATATGTTTCCATTTCCTCCCTTCACGTTCCTTCATTCTTTAATTTTTCTAAAGTTTAGACCATTTCTTGGAAAATTATCATAAAGTTCAACTTAGCAACAGACAGTAAGAAGTACCAGAAATTACAAATATTCATTCAGTTCTCACGCATTTAGTTTTTGTTAATTTTATGAGCATTAATTGTTAAAGGTTATAATATCGTAAAAAAATATAAGCAAAAGTAAATTAAAGTTATTATGAAGATATTTATTTACGTTAGCCTGATAACACCAACTGTAATTGAATACTGGTCAATCTGGCTGTCAGACTAACACCATCAGAGTTTTGCATACAAAAAAAACAACAAAAGTAACACTTTAATAGTTAATAATAGATGACACATCAGGCAGACCACATTTTTGAAATTTTGGTTGGAATTATATTCGTTTTGATTAACGTTGTGCGTGTATTTCTAGGTCGTAAAAGCAATGCTTATTTGACTCAGATCCTAACCGCATATACCTAAGCTTAATATAATACGTTAATCAACATCCCATCACACGCAAAAATTCCTATGCGGCACATATATTACATCAATATATAAAAGCGAAAAAACTGATACAATCTTTTTTAGGGCTAAACATTGACAGGATCTAAATTAATACGGGTTGCGAGTTGTGATATATTTTAACGCGCAAAAGGTTTCGAATAAATTCTCACGATGCAGACACATCAAAAAGCTCAAAACGCCATTTTTCTTCAGTGATTTCCAGTGATTTGTGAAACGCCTTTCGCTAGTTTTATATAAACACATTATTCATCCGTTGAATAATGACCGTATCGTATGGCGGTAGTTTTTCACCAGATAGCGTTATGCCCTCGCTCCAGAGATTTTACCCCAAAGTAAAAAATTTCATTTATACGAATAATTTTTGCCAGATTGAAAACGGTGGCCGAGTATAAATTGACTAGTCTATCAGCAAAAGAACGTGAAAGTGCATACTTCATTTAACCAAATATAAGTAAAATTAAAATAAACACAAAATTGTAAAACAAACTCGTACCATTATTTATATCACAGTGCGAAAAAATGCTAAATTCATATAAAATGGCTAGTGGTGTCTTAAGTCTTAATTATATCAATTATATCAATATATACACTGTGTTCAAAAAGTCCCGGACCCCCTCGATATTTCTAAAAAAACGCCTCTAATCAAATATTATTTCAGATGAAAGTTGTAGATCTTGGTTAGATCTACCTTAAAAAAAGTATGCTAAATATACGGGGCGCTTCACAAACGCGCAATAAACCAATGTTGTGTTTTTTTTTAATGAAATAGTATTGTTTTCTATTTACTTTCTTAATCTACGCAACATTTTAGTCCCAGTTCCTGTTTCATGTCCTATATTTAAATCCAACAGTTCAATGACGTCATTTTTATTAAGAATTGTAAATTTTGCTGTCAGATTACCTATTATTTTACCCCTGTATCATTAGTTTAAGACAGTAACAACATTTTTACGACAGTTATTTTTAACGATGTCAAATGATTTAATTTTAATATTTGAATTTAATACTTATTTTAAATTATGTCACTTACGGAAAGAGATCGTATTACCCTTTTGATGATCAGAGGATTCTGGGTTCGCCAACGATCATTTAATGAAACAAAACATCTTTTTAATGGCACGTTTCCGGATCGCCCTCCTATTTCAAAATCTACCTTGACCAGCAAACATGGTTTCAGCAAGCTGGAGCTCCTGCACATTTCGGTATAAACGTAAGGAGATTTCTAAATGCTGCTTTTCCTAATAGGTGGATCAGCAGAGAGGGTGGAATAGAATGGCAATCGAAGTCCCCTGACCTTACGACGATGGACCATTTTCCTTTGGGGTCATTTGAAAAATAAAATGTTTAGAACAAAACCGGAAAATATCGATACACTTAAAGACAGGATCAGGACAGAATGTGAATTGATAACTCCAGTTATGCTTCAAAATGTTATTAAGGAATTTTATTGCAACTTGAGGCATTGTCAAGGTGTTCAAGGAACGTCATTTCCAGCACGTAATTAAATAAGTTTGTTTCGTAACTATTGTATTTGTTATGTTAATAAAAGTGTCATAGTAATATCTTTTGAACTGTTGGATTTTAGTATAGGACATGAAACATGAACTGGGACTAAAACTTTGCGTAGATTCAGAAACTAAATAGAAAACAATACTATTTCATTTAAAAAAAACAAAACTTGGGTTTATTCCGAGTTTGTGAAGCAGCCCGTATACTTAGCATATTCTTTTTAAATTAGATCTAACAAAGATCTACAACTTTCATCTGAAACATTTTTTAATCAGAGGCGGCGTTTTAGAAATATCGAGGGGGTCCGGAACTTTTTGAACACAGTGTATATATATACAGGGTGTTCATTTGAAAACTTCCCACCACGGATTTATCGAAAAGCACTGATTAAGAAAATAAACGCCGAGACACGTCAAAAGATTTGTCAAGGGGGACAACTTTTTAATCAAAAACTACTTCACCCCCTTTCACCCTCTGCCTCCCAGGGTCAGCCCCTTAAAATTTTTAAATAAGAAGGGGCTCGAATGATACATCATTTTAAAGGTTTTTCAATGCCCTTTATATTTCATGTATAATGTCCTATACCTATCTCCAACTGTTTTTGAAATATTGACAGTTGAAAATCCACCATTTACCAAGTTTGACAGCCTGTAAAATCTAAACGGCTGAAAATAGAGCCAAATGGTTTGCACCCTCATATCTTCGTTTTTCATAAGCTATCGTTTGGCAGTAATTTTAGATTTAACCAGAGGTTAAATTTAACCGGAATTTCTTAACCTCTGGTTAAATAAAAA
>MU190653.1:23157-41197 GCA_016904865.1 Pissodes strobi | reverse complement strand
CTTCTTTTACCGGAAGGAGCTTTAATTTCTTGGCGTGAAGTTGTTATGTTTTTATCCTGTATTTTGCCCACCGCATATTCCTCGTTTACCCAAGTTTCATCCAAATAATAGATTTTTCCATTATCTCTCCCATATTGTCTTAAATATCGCCAACAAATAGTTTCATCTTTTCCACCCGAATTAATTGTCTACTTTACAGTTTCTGGCAACGGAAACGGCCTTTTAAACCTTCCACAGTGTCGTCTTGCCCATGGGCAGAATTTTACCTAGACCATTACTTTCTTTCTCAAAATAAACTGAATGTATAATTCGTCTTACAGCGGGACAAAAAAAATCGTGGGTGAGAGAAGAAATTGTGCAACTCATGGAAGAAAGGAGAAATCATAAGAATGATGCCACAGAGTACCAAAAACTCAATAGAATAGTACAAAGAAAGATCAGAGAAGTGAAACAGAAAGAGATGGAGCAAAAATGTTAGGAAATTGAAGTATTACAAGGCAAATATGATGAGTTTAACGTACACAAAAAAATTAAAGAAATAACAGGAATATATAAAAAGAAACCGTAGGCAAGCTAACCAACGAAAACGGAGAGATGATTGTTGACAGAAAAGGCATAAAAAGACATGGCAGAAACAAATAGAGAATTTATTTCACGATAGAAGGAGAGACTCACCTATCTCTCAAGTAGAAACTGGCCCCAAAATACTAACTGATGAAACTGCGGCCGCTATTACATCCTTGAAAGAAGGAAAAGCTCCAGGGCCAGATGGGATTCAATCAGAATTTCCTAAACTCCTTGATGGCAAATCTGTACCAATGTTAACTGACATTTTCAACGATATTTACAATACGGGAAATATTCTAAAAGAATGGCTTGTCTCCGAATTCATAACGTTACCGAAGAAACGGGAAGCCAAAACATGTGGGGACTATAGATTAATCAGCTTGATGAGCCACTTGTTGAAGCTATTTCTTAAGATAATTCACCGAAGAATCTACAGAATATGTGAGGAGAAAGTAGCGGATACACAATTTGGCTTCATGAAGGGAGTTGATACAAGGGATGCTCTGTTTAGTTTGCAAGTCCTATTTCAGCGATGCCTCGACGTGAGTTGTGACGTTTTCGCTTGATTTATTGATTACGAGAAAGCGTTCGATAAGCTACAGCACGAAAAGATGATGCAAGTGCTGAGGAACACTGAATTAGGTGCAAGGATATTAGAATCATAAGGAACTTATACTGGAATCAAACAGCCACCGTGAAGCTCAATATAGAGTTCATTGCTATACAACGTGGAGTTGGATAGGGCTGTATTCTCTCTCCTTTGATCTTCACCTTATACTCGGAGGACATATTTACCGCAGCCTTGGAAAACACCGACCATGGAATCCTGCTGAACGGAGACCGCATCAATAACATTCGATACGCAGACGACACTCTAGTATTTGCCGACAGTCTGATTGGCTTGCAAGAGTTGATGAACAGGATAAACGATGACAGTGAACAATATTATCTAAAAAGGAATATAAATAAAACTAAGTTCATGATAATAAGTAAGCAGGACATACGAAACTGTCAACTGTTTATCAGAGAGAGTCCAGTAGAAAGAGTGTCCAAATTCACTTATTTGGGAACCATAATTAATGAGCAATGGGACCACTCTCAAGAGATTAAATGCAGAATAGAAAAAGCAAGACAAACCTTTATCAAAATGTCAAAACTTTTTAAAAGCCACAATTTGGACCTAAACATCAAAGTTAAAATCCTTCGATGTTACGTTTTGTTGACACTCTTCTACGGAGTAGAGTCATGGACATTGATAGAGGCGACCCAAAAAAAATTGAAGCATTTAAAATGTGAGTATACAGGAGAATTCTGAGGATCTCGTGGGTGGACAGGGTGTCTAATGAATCAGTACTGGAAAGTATGAACAAAGGAAGGGAAGTGATAAACACTATAAAAAGATGAAATATCTGGGCCATATAATGCGAAACGAAAACAAATACCGGCTCCTTAAAGAAATTCTCCAGGGAAAGGTTTATGGCAAGTTGGCAAGAGAGGACCCGGAAGGCGTAGGATATCATGGCTGAAGAACTTAAGAACATGGTGTTCCACAACAACCACTGAATTATTCAGAGCAGCCGTACACAAGTTCATTATAGCCAGGATGATCGCCAATATTTGGAACGAATAGGCACTTGAAAAAGAACAATACTCGACGTAAAATTCAGCCCAAGCTACCAAAATCGCTACCAGATTTTGAATAATAAGGTATATTCTAAGCTTAGTGACTATTTATATTCCTATCGGTAAAAAAATAAATTTTTGTTCCAGATATAAAAATAAAATTAGATTCAACATTTATTTTTTATTTATCTAGTTTCATCATATGTGCAATTTTATGCAATCTAAGTAGTAAACAAAACTACTCGCAATATTGGGTAATTCTATTTACTAGACTGAATTAAACTCATTGCTATATCCCAAATAAACATATTCGTATTACATTTATCCAATACCTACCCATCATAACCATCATTATCACACAACAGCCCATTCAATTCGAGACGTCATATTGAGAATACATAAAGCCTAAAATTCCTTACTTGATTTGGAGTTAGGAAGCGCGTTTAACCTTAAAGTAACATTAAAAAAAACTTACGACAACAAAGAAATCTGGACATCTCTCTCACGGCCTCTAGGTCCACCTCTTCCACCCATTGTTTTTGTTTACAAACTTCGCCGATTTCCTGGCACAACAGATGATATGGGAACTTGAGCTCACTCCCGCAAGGACGACAGTTCAGTTACACTGCAATCCCACTGAACTCTAATCAATATTAATATTCATTTACGTTCCTGAAATACTAATTCGATAAGATTAGCACATTGTCGAATAGAAATAATACATCCAACATATTTTTAGCGTTACGCGGTAAACAATATAATAATCGTATTCCGGCCTTGGTCATATAGGAAAGAATTGTCGGCACAAACTATACCATAGGAATGGCTTGGTTCGGTGATTGTCGGCTTGATTTTATTTTTAAACCATGATTCATGGTCTATATCGGTAATCGATTCACTTTTCACCTAAGAACAGTTCAATGTTTTAGACGTATAGTTCGCCGATAGATGGAATAAGCTCCATTTTATTAGCGATACATAGAAAATTACGTGATAAAAATTCCATGTTCATCTGAAGATTCTCAAGATTATTTTTGACACATTTAAAGCTATAGTTCTTAGACTAGTGGAGTTCGTAAATCTATAAACAGACTGATTCAGAAAATTGACTTCACGATAATAGCATAGACGGATACTTTATAGCTTAACTGCCGTTTCCCGACGTTAGTGTTGAGTTCAAATACTAACTTTTGTCGACTGGTTTGCGTAGATGGTTGTAAGATCATGTGTGTGATTCAGTTCACTGCTGATGACTGATTTCAGTCCGTGAATGCAAATACATTTTAAAGTTTTTTACTGTATCGGTGTGTATGATGACTGATGAGCTTACGCAGCACAACATGTTACTTTGTTAGTACAATTTTCACTTTTCAGGCGATGAAGAAATGGTTATAAAGTACCACTTCGTAAATCGGGCGTGGGAAGATAGGTTTTTAGAGGTAATGGTATCAAGAGTATTTCGCTCAATTGCAATTTTCAAATTAAACGAGAACAAAAAATGCTTCCATCTGATTCTCTTTATGCTAACTCGATCCTTTGTAATTGTAAAATGTAGAACTAATTTCCTCGGAGCTCCTAATCGTTATATGTTTCCCTTGGTCACAACCACACATCCAGAGAAAATCCATTGCATGCAAACCCAGTTTTTATTCGTTGTATATTTGTGAGAACTGAAAAAATACATATCAGATATTGGTAGAGTGTAATTATTGTAGTAACACCTTAAACTTTTTCTCAGGAAAATTCTCTTTCTGAAATGGATAGTCAAGAGGAAAATGAAGGACCAGCTGACGCTTCTAACGATAGGTAAGGAACTTCAATGGCTATAAACTCTATTCAGACAACGACATCATCTACTTCAGACCACATCACCTCATCTCCCACAAAAATAACAACAAAGAAAAATTAATACTATAAAAATGATATCGAATTATCTTATAAAAAAAGTAAATTATCTAGTAATGTGGCAGCGGTCACCACTGAAGCAAACACTTTGCAAGACATCGCTCACCAGCAAGTTGAAGTACCTCAGTCAGCTGTACCTATGGACAAATTTGAAGCTTTTGGTAAAACAATTGCTGCCCACTTAAGGCAATTGCCATTAGATACTGCTTTAGAATCCCAGGTGAACATACTACATTTTCTTGTACAAAGAAGACTGGGTAAAACCGCCACTTTACCATCAGTATCTGTTACCCCGCCTGCACATCCATCACCCTCTACATCATGTTAGTAAAAATCCAAGAAGAACAGCATTCAACCGCCTAATAGAAGCACAGAATATCATTAAACTGTTAACACAGGCACACCAACCAAGCGCATATAACTTGCCATTAACATAACCACAACGTACGTACACCTGACCAAATAGGGACATCCTAGCTGAAGCTGTGACCCATCTGAACTCAGATAGCACAACTTCAAATGAATTATAATATAAGTAAAATAAATGTTAAAATTACTATTACCTATACTTTTTGATACAATTTATTTTCAAATATTTTGCTGTAAAAATGCATAAGAATCTCCCGAAGTCTACGCCACGTTTAAAACTGGACACGCCTCTTGATGTAGAAACGATTGCTGGCGCCAATAATCATTGCTGCATCTGGGAGCCGTAACATTCGAGACGGTCTTGGCTTGATGTTGAAACAAAGCAGCTAACTTTTAAAAGTCACCCAAATACAAACAAAAATTTTCATGAAACTATTTCAATACGTTCACCTGAAATACAAAGTAAACCCGCTCCCGTGAAACTAGATTTATCGAAAGGCATAGCGCTGAGCCTCATATTTGTTGAACATTTTAAAACCATCCGCATGAAAGATATCAGCAGCATCAACGATATCGGTTGAAGATGGTGATTTCCTTCTGTCTTGCCCTTTCCTTCAAGAAAAGTCATTTGATCTTACTGCTAAAGTTGTACTATCGACTCTCAAGAAAAGATGATTTTGCTTCGCTACAGCTTGGGAATGTTGTTTCCAAAAATGGTCTTAAGGTTCTAAGACCCACAAACTTGTTCGGTTGAAGGATACTATAAAGTGCCAGTTTTTATTTCTTGTGTTTATAGTATTATTAAAAATGTATCCGATACGTTCGTTTTCAGTGGATATATTTTACGAAATAATCAGATCCACCTACGAGGCTTTTCCACCACTGGAGAATATATTGTCTTATTTTTATAACCGTTATATCTACTTTTGCAGGTAAAGCTAAGTATGAGGAGAACACTTCCACCAATTACCATGATATGTGGGCCTTAAAAGTCTTAAGAATCCTGCAATGATACCTATTATCCCCATCTGGACTAAAGATTGCAATATACTTGTGTTACCCACTGCATTACCTTAAAAATTTTCCTACCAGTGGTTCATTTTGTTTTCTCGAACCGAACAAGCAGGGAATTAAAAAGGTTATTTCTCATATATAAAGCAAAAAAAAATCTCGTTGCTGAGGTGCTTTTGCGGCTGTATGATGGAGCTTAAGGTGCCCTCTCAGTCTCTGTCAACGAATCTTGATCACATTGCTTGTCAAAAGACTGCATTGGTAATCTCCTTATTCAAGGGTGGTGACTCAGAAGAGCCATCTGGCTTTCGCCCAATTTATTTACTGCTTATCGCTAAGGCCGTTGAAAAGCTTGTGAAAAGAAGGATCTGGAACTGGATTTCAGTCATCAAAATGTATCTACTCATGATGCCATTTACGCCTTTCTGGAGAGGGTGTATTTTGAGGTGAATCAGGGAAACACACAGGCGGCAGTGTTTTGTTCAAGGCATTCGATTATGGGGATCATGAAATACTGCTGTTAAATCCCAGAAGGTATGGCGCATTTCTGGGTTAGATTCTACCTTGGCGGGCCTTAATATCGGCCCACTCTGCACTCAGGAACAAGATCCTCTGCATTAGGAATTAACTGGGGAGGTTTCACAGGGCTTTATTTTAGGACATATTCAGTTCCTACTCTATATTAATAACCTTGTTCGCCGAAACATCTCTCACCCTTTTTACAGACAATACAATCGATATCGTGGCAGAACAGGGAGATTGGGCGGTTAAACCGACTCGAAAATCAATAAAGAATGGTTCGACTCCAATCGCCTTTGCTTGAACTTGAGTAAAACCCACATTGTTTGGTTTAGGTGTGTTGTAGCAGGTATACTCCTGGATGATGACCATCTTCCGGAGATAGCTGAGACTAGGTCATTGGTACCATTTTGAGTAGAAAACTCTCATCGGGATGGTTTGCTGTGAAAACGGTTAGGAACGAATTGGGCCAGCTACTAGCATGAATAGTATATTTCTCTTTATTTGCGTCACACCTCAGATATGGTATACCATCGTGACCTTTTAAATGTGCTTTTCGTTCTTCAGAAAAAGCAGTTCGATTTATTGCAAATGTAAACCAGAAAATTTTGTAGACCTCACAACGTGGTTCTGCGAATTTTAACTCTTACATCTCTATCTTGAAGACATCGAGCCTGATTTTTAACAACCGTGTTAGGCTCCAGGGCCTTGCCCCCCAGCATGAGACTCGTCTCACTCTCAATCTGCCTCTGCCACTTCCGAGAAGTGTTGATAAAGAAGTCACTGATTTATGAGTGAGATTTTCAGTCATTTCTCAATTATCTGAGAACGGTTAATTTTTGAAGACTTCTCGTCGCTTACTTAAAAAATTACTTCTGAGTCAAGCACATTATAGTATGGAGGAATTTTTTTGGGATGCCCTTGAGTGTTGATTTGTAGGGCCGTTTTATTATAATTTTTTATGCGATGTAAATTTTTAAAGTTTATGCTTGGTTTATAAAATTTTTCCTTTAATTTTAGCCCGGCACTCATGCGATATGTCTGTGTTTATGGGAGATTTACTTTTACTTCTTGTAATTATTTACTTTCTTGTTTATCTTAATCAAAATGTATATTTTTTGGTCAATAAATAAATAAAAAATAGTAACAAACAGTTCAGGATCTGAACATTTGTCGTGAATTAAAACTTTATAGTAGGAAGAGGCAGTTTATTTGTATCATCACATTATTTAAAAAGCATTGCGCAATGATAACACTTGTTCGTAAGTACTATGACCTTCATTATTTCTGGTAATTACGCGTTTTACGTCATTGTCTATTTGTACAGTTATATCAGAAAATACTTGGCAAAATATTTATCGTTAAGGCCGCTTTATCTTCTTTATGAACATATGTTTTAATATTTTAAAGACAGTAAACTAGCCCTAACACTAAATTACATTGTTAATGAGGCCGGATTAAGGGTCTAAGGCGCCCTAGGCTAGTCGGTCATCGCCCCCCCCCCCCCTTTATTTTTTTTTTATTTACTGCAATAATAAAATCGTCCCTTAATAAAAAAGACTGTGCTACGACCGTGTTGCGGTCATCCAGTCCTATTGTGAAAATGTAGAATATCCGCGACGGCCGCAGCATGGTAGGCGCACAGTCCTATCTGTGAAAATCAGCCTTAATTCGGCAACGACCGACCTAGAATTGATTTAAGATAGAAAAGAATGAATCCTGAGCGGTTTAAAGATGTAAAGGAGAAGTAGAGCAATAGAAAAATGGCTTTAACTAAACTTTTGTGACGTGCCGGTTTTCATTTTGTTTAGAGCGACCAAATTTTCATAATTTATCCCGGCCGGAATGGCGGATCCGCCCGAAAAAGAGTTCCTGAAGCACGAAGTATATGTCATTGTATTATCGAAATCACGTATTCTGGCAGAACGGTATCTGTCATTTATATTCGCCACAATATGCAGAAATCGAATTGTCAATCCGGACGAAATTATTTATACGCTGCAATGCATTCTACCGATTATTGGAGGCGGTCTACAGTTACCTTCTGACAGAAATTCAAAATTGGGACCGTTAGTTTTCTGTAACGGTTTGTGGTACCAACTTTTGAACTTGTGCTATTTTAGGGACTTTCTGACTCTTGTGATGACATCGCTTTGGGGACTTTCTTTCTTTTGGGTAGGACAGCTCGGGACCATGTCCATGGGCGTCCGTTGCTTCTATTGGCCTGGCGTCGTTGTAGTGGGAATACTGGAAGGAGGCATCTGCTTCGGAGGGTTTAAAAAACGGAAATCACTCTACTTTGGGTCGCTTTTGAAGGCAGAGGTCGCGTTGAAAGTTTTTTTTTGTTACCTCATGGGATTGTGTTTAATTGCGTCTTAATTGTTTACAACAGAAGCCTTTATGTTTACGACCCTTCCGTGCGTTCCATTTTTTTTTCTCTGAGTGTAAATGTCCCTTTGGTCATGAGTTATATGCGGAACCTTGAGTATTTTGATGTTCTGCAGGGTTTCATGGTACGGGTACATTTTCACCGCACGGGTACCCTGTTTCGATAGGGATACATTTTCACCGACAGAGTTTCGCCTGAGTGAGTCACTCCAGACACCGATAGAGCCCTTCTTCGTCGAAGGAAGTTTATGGCTTTTGTTTGGGTTAGTTGGGTTCGGCTCTTCTGACTTACTATTATTACGACCGTTTAAAAGAATTGGCTTCGTTATTAATCAATAGTTTTCTTTTGCGTTTCACTTTTTTAATTAATTTAATTCTTTTTTTTATTGGCCTATTTACTTGCCTTTCATAATCGAGTTAATTATCTAGTTATTAAATTAAATCGCTTTTGAAAATTGACTTCTCATTTGCTCAGATTAATTAAATTCAAATAAACTTAATCAAAGTGATTTCGAATAATTTTTTTTCTCTTGGTAGTGCACCTACAAGCCCGTGGCGCCTTATAAAAACCCACCCTACTTTCCTGCATTAGAGCTAGGGCCTATTTGCACGCTTTGAAGACGACACGTTCTAGCTTACGCAACTGCAGTGCAACTTCACTTATCTTTAATTTTTTTCCTTGCTTGATATTATTCACCCTCGGCCTCTTCTAAGTCGAGGTGAAGGTTTGCGCCAATTGGCAAAAAGAAAAAGCGTGGCAAATTTTGGGGCTCAACGTGGGGCCCCACGTTGGGCGCTAAAATTTGCCACGCTTTTTCATTCTTCCAATTCGCGCAAACCTTCACCATCGGTCTCTTCTAAGCCGAGGTGAAGGTTTGCGCCAATTGGAAGAAAGAAAAAGCGTAGCACTTTATCTTAGTTGTCTCTGGAGCTACATGTTTTTTTATGTATTAGAAAATAGGACATAAACCACGTTGAAACAAACTCTATACTGTTTTGTGATACTACCGTACTACTTCATTAAGCCAGGTCCCACCAAATGAGTGGAAGAATACGTTTTATAATTGTCCTAATTATTGAAGAAATTAAAAAAAAATCGGCTTGTAATATTTGTGCTGACTACGAATTTCTTTCTTCGCCAAATGTAAAGATGCATAATTAATCTGGGAAGTTCCTGGCTAAACGCCATCAGATTTTACGCCAATATTAGTTATCTGTCGACGTTAGATAAACTATTTTACAATATTATTTTATAATGTTATACAGTTTTATTGGCAGTAGCAGCATATCTGCACCTAAGTCGATAAGGTTCCGGTTAGCATGTAGTTGTAGGTTATATGTACCTAATGAATGCACCGCTAGGGAATTAATTTATAAAACAGCATTACTTACAAATTATTTTTAATAATAACATAACATTAGTTAATATCATACATATAATATGACAAAAAGAATAAACATTGTTCCAAGACTGTCCTTCAATTAAGTTTCAATAGAAGCACATTTAGCATAATTAACACTATCAGTACAAGTACCAACAAACCCAGACTAACTTAAAGCGGTTGTTTTAATCCATTAATGGCTTATATTAAATACAGTCACCAAATAATTGGTCACTTGTAATATAACCATTAAATGTATTTTGCAAAATGACATCACTAAGATGTGTTATTACATTAATGAATTTTGGTTAATTTACTCTAGTAATGTAGTTATTATTATATGACGACGGTCTCAGAACAACTTTTAATAGTATACTTAAACAATAAGAAGTAGAATATTATACAGGTTTTGTTTTGACGAAAATTTTAAATATTCTTAATCACATCCTAAAATTACTCAATCAGTATATACATAATTAATTTAAATAGCCAATCTAAAATTAGAAGGATTTATGTATATATTTTTTGCATTGTAAATAATATTTTATTATGGAAAGTATATTAGCTTTAACCACTATCCCTAACGCTGAAAGAAATGTATATTATTCCAAATTTAGCTTGCACGATTAATAAACTAATCATTCAAAGATTGAAAACTAGTAATAATCAAAATACTTTAAGAATAGCCAAAATTGGTTAAAAGCATTATTTAATGAGTTTTCAAAAAACAACAAGATATCTCATGGTATAGTATATCGTATCAAAATATCCACCAGAAATAAATTATTTTGAAAAAAATATAAACAAAATGTCGAACGAGGAACAAATCAGATGTACGTTAACGAATCAAAAAAATCGTAGGACTAAGTTTCATACTGTAAATAGTGCTTTTTTACCTAGAAAGTTATCACTCTCAACGCTAATGCCTTTAAAATATTAGTTTTTAAAATCGTTTAATTTGTATTTGATCGTAATAATGTCGAGCTGATGTGTTTTTATTTATAAGATACAAAAATATATTATTTTGCTATTTATAGTTTTTTCCCTCATTTCTAAGGAAATTTAAAGAAATATCGACCCTTAAATTTCGAATCCCGTACGAATTTCTTTTAATTTGACAAACGTTTCTTCGATTCTCGCTAAAAGTTGGCATTTGATAAATATATTATTGTGTGTGTGCCAAGACCAAATTTTCGGTAAGCTGTACAGAGTGCCTAAATAAAAAGAACTGACTTTTCAGAGTAAAAAATATTAATAAACAATATTTGTATATTGTATCATTAAGAGTAAGCGATAAAGAAAAAAAATACTTAATTGAATGGGAAAAATAACTGAAAAATCTAAAAAAACTTTAATTTAAAGAAGCTTTTGGCCTGGTATCTTCTGCTTCAAAAATGTATTTTTTTTTTAGATTTTAATACTTCTCAACGCATATGTAATAATTACATTATTCGAGATAATTTTTTTCATATTTCTCATACTTCCTACTTTATTGAGTCGGATTTATAGTTAAAACATATAATATGTCGACAAAAAATTCTAAAAATTAGTTAGTTGGGCGTTTCTGCAAATAGATTTAAACAATATTAACAATTTATTAAAAATTGGAGTTTTCATTTTTCGTTTGAATTAATGATTAATTTATTAACATGAACATCTCAATCGATTTCTTTTTGACTACATGGTAATTTCGAACATTCTAGGAAGATCTTAGAAAATAAATTAGACGATTAAAAATATGTAGTTAAATATATTAAAATGAATGAATGAGCACTATTTTTAGGGCTGATTAAGATCATATTGACTAAATGGAAAATATGGCAAATGTAAAACAAAATCTTGGAGTATTGGATAAAAATCATTTAAATATATATTTTTTTAATTTTAAAAACAATATGTACAGGGTGATCCCCTATGATGTCGCCCCCCTTTAACTTTTTTATTTTAAGTGTCCCGAAAAAATTAAAAGTATGGTTATGTAGGTACTGAAAAATACTTTTTTTTCTGCGTGTAAAAAATATTGGAAAAATGATCAGTATACAGGGAAAAACAAAAAGTTTTTTTTTCAATGGATCACCCTATATATGAATTAATTTTTCAATTCCTCGTAAAATTCTAAGCATATTTTATGTATGATGTTATACCTCTAGAGTTAGTAGTTTCACAGCTATGAACAGTTGAAGATTGGTCCTTTGGCTACTTTTCACCGTGGTAGCAAGAAAATCATTAGAGATGGAGCCATCTGACGGTACTAACTGGTAGGCGGTACCATGGGTACCAAATCTGGTACCTCGATAGGTAGCATCAGTTAGCACCATCTCTTGGAAAATTAAGATAGGAATGTGAAATTCATTTTACTCCACTTTTAATGGCCTTCTTGCTACCAAAGTGAAAAGTAGCCAAAGTATCGATTTTCAACCGTTTACAGCTGTGAAACTACTAACTCTAGACGTATAACATCATACATAAAATATGTTTAGAATTTTACGAGGAATCGAAAAATAAATTCATATATAGGGTGATCCATTGAAAAAAAAATTAACTTTTTGTTTTTCCCTGTATACTGAACATTTTTCCAATATTTTTTATACACAGAAAAAAAGTATTTTTCAGTACCTACATAACCATACTTTTAATTTCTTTGGGACACTTAAAATAAAAAAGTTAAAGGGGTGCGACATTATAGGGGATCACTCTGTACAGGATTATTGATTAGAAATTGTCCAGTACCTCTTTTCCTCAATTTTAAATTTAGACCATTTAATATTTCCCCAGATTGTAGGTACGTTTTGTCGGTACATACAAAGGGATGTTCCAACAAAAATGAATCTTGATAAGTTAGTTTCCTTCCTTTTGAACGGAACACACTATACTTTCTTAAAGTTTTGAAATTTATGAAAAAACTCAATTATACTTTATGCAGCATAGATATACTGAATATTTTACAGAAAAATATTTAAAGACAGGATAATTGATTCAAAACTGCCCTCGGCCCTAATTTGAATTTCTATTCTTTTGCCAGATTGTAGGTAGATTTTGTCAGTAAATTTATGATAAGTTAAAGTTTTCCTCCTTTTGAAAATTGAAGTTCAATTATTTTAACTATTGACCCCTAAAAATTGACATTTTAAGAATAACTAAAGGCTTTCGAATCTAAATGGTTGAATTCACAGTAAAATGGAAGACCACTTTCATATCGTACTTTTAAATAACCCATCTTTTGACACCAATTTCCGGATTAGAAGAAAATATTGTTAGATTTCCTTTGAGTCCAATGGTTAGTTTCTAAATCCTTTCACAATGTTGGTAAGGGTATGTTATATAAAATATATACGTTCACTTTAAAATTTTCAAAACTTTAATTTGCCATGTTTCTTTGGGATACGTTGCGAAAATGTTTCTGGTAAATATTAAAAAGAAGCGGTCAAATTCTAATCAATACACACATATACTTTGATATTTAAAAGAACTTATATCGCTAATGAGAATCTAGGTATAAGTCGACATAACATTTTGCTGTGATCAGAACCAATGTGTAACTGTAAAAATATGAATAAAAACTTTTTGATCATAAATAAACGTACACTATTTCTTGAGTTTATTTCTGCAAAGAGCCTCAAGAAAAAGAAACTAAAAATATCTTGTTGGTTACTCCTAGGGTTTCTACTAACTGTAAATCGTAACTATTTTTTATTTTAGAAGGAACTAGCCAAAACGCATGGTTAGAATAAATTAAAATTTATTTTAATTTTAGTTCGAAGATATGGATATGTATCCAAATCACTATAACCAAATTTATAATTATTGCTAATATGTAGCTGAAAATAAAATATCTAAAGATTAGTTCACATCACAATCTTTTTAATCTAGTGGCAAAAATGTAATATTCTTTATTTGACATTGTGTAAAGCACGTTTTTATTATATTTTACTGGTTTAAATTTATTGTGATCATTTTCAGTAGAAAGTTGCAAATAAAGGTTTTGGCCAAATTCAAGAGATTTTTATGTCCTTTAGGAAAAGATTCTCACACCAAGGCCAATATTTCATATTTAGACCCACTTAAATAATTCTTAAGGCCTTCACTTTTAAATATAAAGGAACTTCACCCTTACCAGTTTCTTAATTTTATAAAACAAAATACCCTGTACACAAATTAATGAAAATAGTATAATAATTAATTGACTTGCCTTATCCAAAGTATGCTTGAATATAAATTATACTTTTATATACTTCCAATTTTGATCACATACTAACTAAATTTTTTGGTAAACGGCATATTGAAAAACGCCATTTGCCTCTGAAACTGATACAAATATTCGTTTCCTAGTTTTACTGCATACGAGGCTGTTTCAATGGAAATCTGGATATTATATGTAAGTTAAACGAATGGTTATAAATCACATGAAGAAGATTATCATAACGACATTTATCATGTCTCTAAGAAAAATGTAGGATGTAAAATTGCTAAACATTTCACTCTATAGTGAAGTCACTATATTTAAGAATTTAAATCTCCAGCATTCGTATCCGTAAACAACGTCTACCGTCGGCATGCAATGTAAGGACGCGGGAAAAAGGTGTGAAACTGAAAAATGGCGTTAAAACAGTTAAGATCAGAAAAGCTGTTCATTAAGAAAACTGTTGTAAATATAAAGCCCTGAAAACCCCTAAGATTGTTTAGTTTTAGATAAAAAGGATAAAATATTAAATACAATCAAATTTATATTCCAATACAATTAAGCAACATTATTCCTTAATAATATGGTTACACAATATTAAAACTGTTTATTGTGTAGCTAACACTACCACCTTTTCGATAATTTTCTTACAGTGTAGCATTAAAGGACCGAATCATATTTAGGCGCCATGAACATCAACTGACGATTTCTGTATCATGTAGGTACAATAATCTTTGGTCATATAACTAATTGTTTAGCATGTTCTAGTGTGTGTGTGTGTGTGTGTGAATGGACAAACATTTTTAGAAACGGGTCACGAGATGATTTTAGGCCCTCTACACACTGGTGACGAATTTTAGGTTAGTAGGTATATCTCCAGGATTTTAAGTATTAGCTCTTTTGGGTTTGCGTATCAGCAGCAAAATCTACGGTAATTCCAAGAAGGTTATATAAACTAATAGTAAGAATACTAGTAGTAGATACTTGAACATTGTTCATATTTCTTTGCTGACTGATCAAGCGATAACTCACTATTTCGGACACTTAAGGAATATTCGGAAGGAGGAGTCTATTTGGCAAATGCTGGAAGCCTACAAGTGATTTCGTGCAAGGCTGAAAAACTCTTATCTAATATAATTGAGAAGCTTTAGCTGTCGGGTGCAAATTCATTGAAAGCACAGATGTTTTATGGAATATTTTCCTCAGTTCTAAAAATTTTCGAAAAATTACCGCTCTTTCTAGATCAAATTTAGTTTTCTTTAAATACGCCACTCGATTAATATCATATTTTTCGTAAAAGTCCTGCTACAGGTTGGAAATGTTTAGCCAAAATATTAAATCAAACACAAATAGTCAAAATGCATGAAAAATCATCGGTAATGGCAGTTCAAAACATGTTGACATATCCAGATTTTAATTGAAGCAGACTCATGTAAGACACAATAACTAGTGAAGGTTGCTAAAAAAATTATCGATCAAAATAAAATAGGGTTTCCCCTTCACTTAAGTAGGAAGCCAAAATTTTCAATGTTTACATTTTATATAGAAGACAATAAACATATGTGACTTAAAATTATTCTTAAGTAAAAGGAATTGTTGGTGCCTAAAAATTTACTAATAATATCATTGCCAGCTAATAATTATATAAAATTTATAGAACATACTATTATTTAGTATTCGATACGGAATACCTTGAAACTATGCTAGCTTCATGAACTACCATTTTGTTCGATACTATTTTCCGAAGAGGAATTATCTCTGTTTTCTAGCTGCTGTTTCCACATGTTCCCATATACACCTTCTTGTCCTATTAGATGTTCATGCCTGAAACGTAAAAATAGTTCCTTCAATACAATTTCTAAACTATCTAAATATAGGATATATTGAAATAAATCTGATTAAATTTTCATTAAAAGTATGTAAACTGTTTCTCTTAGTAAGGATGCGTTGGTTGGGTTAATGTCCCAAACCATAAGTTGATATGCTAGATTTGAATGTAATAACATCCCTATAAATCTCAAGAGAAAAGCTTTCGATACCTGCATATTGCCAGTAGTGACCTATGGCCCATTCATGCCTATGGCCTAGAAACATTGGCAGTGAGGAAAGAGATCGCGAATTAGCTAAGAGCGATGGCACAGTTAGTCTCAGGTACAGAAAGAAAACCCGACAAAGAACTAAAGTCGTATATATAATGAACGTATTTCAGAACTGAAATGGCAATGAGTGGGACACAGAAAGTGGCTGAAGAAGAAGATATCTTGTGTATTTTTATTTAAAATAATTAGTGAATGCTTGAAAACAATAATATTATTATTTAGATATAGGATGTTTCATTAAAAATTATACAACTACATGGAAGAACGGAAATCAATTATTTTTATAATGAAAATGTTTTAATTTTGTGTACTTTTTAACTAACGAAATCAAATTATGCTCTATCACATTAATTTTCTCCTGAAAAAATGTACGCACTATCAATTTGTATAGTACTATTCCTGTCAAAAATGTTGGAAATGGTACTTCTCAACCTTTATTTAGTACCCGCAAAAAATTCGACAATAATTGTCCTATCTCTTCAGCATACTAATTTAAATATACGATGTTTGTGATAAAACATTGACTTAGATTATTCTTTAATTTGCCTAGTTTTAAAAAAGAGCCGACGTGGAAAAATTTTAAAATTACTATTATAGTTTTTTAGCTTGATATTTACAAAAGCTTTCATAGTGATATTTTACTAACACCAAGTTAATTTAAATTCGATGTATATATACTCCAATTTGCAGAAAATGGATTTTTCTTATTACTCTTTATCTTACAAAAAATAATAGAAATGTTACTGATTATTGTCCTATCCCACTTGAAAATATTCAATCGATTGATAAGCTACTGTGTGCACTTAAGTGGCCATTAAATGAACCGACTTGTTTGCAAAAAGTGAAGCACTTCCAATTTAAATAAAAATATGTGACGTAGTAAAATCTCAATCGCATCTTAGTGTGAGATTATGTGTCTTGAAAACATTCATTTTTAAGAATGGCATGCAAAATGTTGTCACTTAAGATTAAAATCCTTTAGACGATGAAAAAAATTATTATTTATAATTATTATAATGTTTAATAGCATTTTACATAAAGAAGTATTTGTACTAGCAACTTCGGTGTTAAAATTAGCCTTGTTTTTCGCTAAGTTAAGGTTTGGAATCTTTGGCAAAATGCACTACAACCCAGTTTTATACACAATACCGAAACCGTTTTTATCATCTCCTGATGATGCTAATATGGTTAGCGAAACACGCGTCGAGTGCAAACGTTCTGTTTCGGCATTGTGAGAAAAATAATTTGTTTATGGAAAAGCTGATCATTACGCTAAAAACTGTACAAAAGGACACTTTACAAGGGTGATCTAGCTGAATTTAAACTTTTCGCCATTTCGCTCTTTAACACTAGCAACCGAGATAAGGCACTTAGTTGTATTTGGATTACCCTGTACATCTCGTCAGTCTGTAATATATTAATTCGAATAATCTACCTAACTTTCAAATTTAAACGTAATAATCAACTATTACAATAACTATGTATTATGCTGGTCTGTATCCTATATTCACTTTTGACGCATGTATTTCCATTAGCGTTTCGCTCAGATAGTCGAGCGCTGCGAGAGGGGCCAAGATCGAAGCCCGGCGCTACCAAGAAACTTTTTTTATAAATTTCATAATGTTAGTTTAATAATTTAAAACCAGCTGTAACGGAATATATGCTTAGTCCGCTAAACTAAAATTTCAATTCAATTGCAAATGATTCTCGATATTTGATATTTAAGTCGCCAGTGACATCTATTCACGAATGGGTTTATTTCGTGCGAATAACGATTTTAGGAGCGCTAGTACGCTATTTTGTACCTACAATTTGTGAATTTATTTTACTATTTCTATTACTTGATGCTACGTGGTTTATAGTGTTAATCACATGTTATAAATTAGCCAATAAAACATCGGCAAGCAAAATTTTGTCCAACGTCTTGAATTTTGAATGCGAGATCTTTTATTTTGTGTTGAGACATTGACGGATGAGTGTTGACTTTTTAATCTTGA
>MU190653.1:0-13157 GCA_016904865.1 Pissodes strobi | reverse complement strand
CTAGTTGCCTCATCCAAAAGTATTATAGCTGGAGCTTTCAATAGAGTCCTAGCAATTGCTACTCTTTGCTTTTCGCCACCGCTCAGTCTTAAACCTCTCTCACCAACCTAAAAAAAAAATAAATTATTCATCGGATATACTAGGTATACAATATGTAAGATAAGTTTACTTCATGGAAATGTGAACCATGGCATGTAATTTAGAGAATTCTATATATTAAGGTAATATTACAAACTTAATTTATTGAAAAACTCCCAACGTATCTTATGCGATTCGTTGAATTTCGTCAGTAAACAAAGAAATTGATTAATTTAATAAAACATGAAACTGGTGGTTAATGACAGATGCAAGCTTTTGTAATTTATCTATTTGATGAAATATATTTTTTTTCAATTTACAGCCATTATCTTGTTCTTAAATGCTTTGGTGATGTAGGTCTTATACTCTTATATTATAAGATTTTATTTATTTATGTATCCTATCAGTACTGCTACAACGCAGAAATTAAATGTATCTCAGTGTGAATAATTGCAACACGGTTTTATGTTTACGTCAGTGTTTATAATTGTCCTACTTTTTATAACGCAGAGAAACTGTAACTGATGATTGTATAGAGGTCCTTCCTTATTCTGTATTTTTTAAGATTATATAGAAGATGAAAAACTCACTTGTGTCTCATATTGATCTGGGAAAGTCAAAATCTTATCATGAATGTCAGCACCTCGCGCAGCTTCTATCACATCTGCATCGGTTGCGGTCAGTCTACCATATTTTATATTGTACCTGTAATTTAGATAATTTAGATTGCAGTAAAATATATACTCCAAGTTAGGAGGATGTATTGATATGTCTGGCCTAGTATTCGTGGGAAGCAGAATAAATAGTTCTTCACTTGCCCAGGAGTTCATTAATTCGACATTCGAATTAAATGTTTGCATTTTTAAACCAAGAATAATGCAAGCAAGGATAAACTACAAGTACAACACGAGTTTGCATTTAAATAAAATAATGCTTCGGCATTTAAAAAATATGTATATCTAACAACATATAAAATGAAACAGCCTAAGTATAGGAGACTCGGGTAATTCTGAGCGGTTGGCACACTTTCTGATTTTTACAATGTAACCCAATGACAACAGTCCATCAAGGTTTACGGTTTTTTAGGTAAAAATTGTAAAAAACGCTCGGATATGTATCTGTTTCTATTATTTTCGCCCCTGGAACTACAACTCCAAGCAGGTGTGGCCTCTACTCAATTATTTTCAAGTGGTAAAGGGTTAGATGACATTTCGTTTGTTAAATTTGATCTAGCGGAAAATGGCTTGCGTGCAAAAACAATGTTTAAGTAACAATTCGGGTTATTTCGATATTACTACTAAAATCGAAAATTAATGCCACCCACCCTAAATACTAACTAGATTTACGGAAACGCACCATTAATGAATGTCCACAAATTACCACAAATATTTTTGGCACCGTCCGAGAACATAATTCCACAACAAAAAGAAAGGAAACTTTGTTCTAATACTACGTATACATTGGAATTAACTTTCAGATATTCATAATCACAGTGGCATTGTCAAAATGTCTGGCACTTTTAGGTAGTTTTTAAATTTATTTATGTCACTAAAATCTGTGAATTTACCATGACTATACAGGATGACCGGTATTCTCGAACCGTATAGGGGAGGGCAAAATAACCCTAATTTGTCATAGAAAAAAATACCCCTTGGTTTACTTTAGCAGATTTTCGAAATGGGCGCCCTGTGCCTCTATATATTTCCTTATCCGACGAATGTTTTCTCGTTGTACAAAACAACAATCTAGGATTATCTCGAATTTTGTTGCAATGGTGTGTTATTCTTTCTATCAAGTCTTCTCTGTCGTGGAATATACAAGCCTCTTTAAATATCCCTATAAAAAATCCAATGGAGTCATGTCGGGCAAACTCGGTGGCCATAAGATAGGCTCAGCTCGACCTATCCATCGATAACCAAAAGTATTTGATAAGTGCTTAGGCCTTAGGCACTAAACTGCTAAAATGCACCGTCATGCCATAAATCACATCAGATTTTTGAGGGCACATTTTCTAATAAATCGTTGAAATTTTGTTGCTAGAATTGTAAATACAAGGCACGGTTTAATCGGTCTTCAAAAAAGTACGAACCAATGAGATGATTCCCAATAATCCCTATCCACATGTTAACCACGAATCATTATTGGTGCTTGGTCTGTACTATTGCATGGGGATTTTCTTCATGCCAGACATGCAAATTATGGCTTTTGGACTTGATAAGGATGTAGCAGTTCTTGAGGGGTCTCATGAACCTCCACTTTGTCGCGTGAACTTAGACCGACTGCTTTCTTACACTATTAGAAGGATTTTCAGCAATTTCATCCAGAATTTCCTCCTCTAACTGAGGATTCCTTCCTCGCCATTGGGGCCTTTCTTCACAATGATACGGCAAAAACTTCCTAAAATGGATTAGCAAAAGAATAACTACTTTTAGCATTTTTTTTACTTGACTTTTTACCTACGATCGACCCTTTCAAAAGTCCCTCGGTTCCGTAAATGTCGATTTGGAGATGTATCAGAATATTTTTTTTTGCCTCCACACAATTATAGAGTATTTATCCATAAATTAGATGCACGTCAGCATATTCGCTATACTCGTATAATAAAGTCAAAGTCAAAAGATAGCTTTAATGTCATAATAGCAATATATAGCTCATAAAAGTCTATTAAAATTAAAATTAAGATTAAGCTAAAACTAAAGTAGGAGTAGAAAACGAGTTCACAAAGCAACAAAAAAGAGAGAAAAAGAAAAGAAAATGCAACGCAAAAATGCAAATGGAACAGATAAAGACAAACAAGATAAAACTACATTTAATTTAAAAAGTCATCATAAAATTCTCTGAAACTGTACTATGCCTTATCAGCCAAAAACTTCTTTGTTTGCCTCCTGAACCCTTTATCACATTGCAGCCCTCTTAGTCTTATAGGAAGATGATTAAAAAGTTTTTTACCTCCGTATATAACAGAATTTTTAATTTGTTCACAATTCGGGATAGGCAATCTGAGAGTGTAAGTCTGGCTGGTATTGTAAGGACCATTCAAAGACAACTCGCTTCTATATTCCTTAAAGATGATATAGACTGTTTCCAAAATAAACAGACAACACAATGTCAAGATTGCATGTCTCAAAAATAAGAGGTGGCGAATCACGAAAAATATCGAATTGCTCTTTTCTGCAACACAAACACTGAATTGAAAAGGTAATCAGAACAAGAGCGCCAAAAACAAATGCCATATTGAAGGTGGGACTGAATTAGAGCAAAGTATGCAGCCCTGGCAATGGAGAAGCCTAAGTTATTCGATATAATCCTCAAGGCATCACAACCAGATGAGATTTTATTGCACACATTCAAGATGTGATTGTCAAATTTAAGCGAGCTGTCAATTGATAAGCCCAGGAATTTGTTAAAACTGGGCGCAGTAATAGGTTAATTTTTTAGATAAACGTTCCCCATGACACATTTGAAATGTAAAATATTGGTTTTTCCTATATTAAGTTAATAAATTTGCGTCAGACCATTTTTTCATTTTTAACAGATCTGATTGCACATTTTCATTCAATTTGTCAAGATCCGAATCGTGCCAGAGAACGGTGGTGTCATCTGCAAAGATCGTGAATTTTCCCACTATTGAAGTTTGGGCAGGTCATTAACATAAACCAAGAAACGCAGTAGCACTAGATGCTCCATTACTTAATGACCAAAGTATTAAAAAATAAACAATTTTCAGGTCTATGGAAGGACACCTGACAAAATTTTGGCTCAACGAGTGTGGTGGCTAGTCCGTTCCCTACTTACCTGACGATGTAAAATATCTACTGTAGTATGTAGATATGTTCTATATTGTTGTGGAGGATTCATGTTTACCTTACAATTTCTTGCCTTTGGCTCCACCAGTAGTTTCAATTTTGGATAAAGTAGAGCCTCTTCGGCTCTGGCTCCAGGGTGTAAACAAGGTACAATTAAAAATTAACTAAACCCTTCAACAAAAATTATTGAATTCTTCCTAAACGCATAACACCAAATTGTAGATATATAACACCTCACAAACGAATCAATTTATTTACCTAATAAGACCTCAATATTACATTTACCTAAATAGACCAGTAACCAGTACTTATACGATATGACGTTATTATTGTCATCTTGTCAAAGTCTATTCAAAACTTGGCAATTTTGCGATAGCTTTTTACTGTTATTTAGATTTACTAACCATTTTCATTTTTAGATTTGTTCGTTCTTGACGACGGGGACAGATTTGTTCCTCGAATCGTCGCGTCGACCGTTTTCCAGTTTCCTTTAGGTTTTTCAGCTTCGTTAGAGTCACTAAACTAGCACTTGTGCTGTTTACACCCTGGAGCCAGAGCCGAAGGGGCTCTGCTTTATCCAAAATTGAAACTACTGCTGGAGTCAAAGGCAAGAAATTGTATGGTATAATGTAGTATGGTTTTATGAGTCCATATGGCCTACATCACAAAATATTAAAATGACATTTTTATGTGAGTCGGTCCAAAAGTTAGAGGCGAAAAAGTAAATCGCCGAGTATGCCTTTGGGGCCCTGTATCTCCGTTAAGAAGCACTTTATGATTTTTTTTTCTATGACAAATTATGGTTATTTTGATCTCTCCTAAACGCTCCCACGAGTGTGCCATATACTTACCGGACACCCTGTATACAAACAAGATCTACATTTTTTGTTTCCAATAAATAGTGTTTGGAATTTCACAAGATGAACTATAAAATTGAAGCTATCAGGTATTTCTTATAAGGAATTTACGTGACAAAAACCCAAACTTACTTTATAGTATTGTTAAATAATACGGTGTCTTGAGGTACCACGCCTATGGCTCTCCTCAACGATTCTTGAGTAACCGTCTTAATATTTTGGCCGTCGATTATGATTGCCCCAGTGTCAATATCGTAGAACCTAAACAGAAGCCTAATTATTGTACTCTTTCCACTACCAGATGGTCCCACCTAAAATAAAACATAATTATTGAAGTTCTAGATTCTAAAGAACTCCAAAGTTTTATGAAAAGTGGCTCGCGATCAGAAAATTTCTGAATTTTTGATTAGATAGTTTTCGAGTAACACTTAAGCAATTTCTTTAAAAACTCCCAAGCCCCGAAATTGTTAATCTCGTCCCTTAGTGATTATATGGAAGACCTCATTGACCAATCAGATTGGCGATCGGTAATGATAACTTTTAATCAGTTACTTTACGTACCAAAGCGACAGTTTTACCAGAAGGCACCGAAAACGTGATATTCTTAAGCACTAATCTCTCAGGAAGATAACTAAAAGTGACATTGTTGAACTCTACACCGCCCTTCTTGATTACCAAAGGTCCTGCTCCGGGTGCGTCGATAATTTCTTTATCTTCTTTCAACAGGTCGAACATGTTTTCCATGTCGATAAAGTTTTTCTGGATTGATCTAAAATTTGTATAAATAGTTAATGAAAAAAATTAAAGATATTTATTGCTGAAAATTTAAATTGAAAAACATAGCACATTATTATTAAATATTTACCTTCTCCTATCGCTGTCATTCAGGGTTTAGTTTTTTGTTATTTTTCCTTAAGTATTTAGTATTCTACTATCTCTCGTGTTAAGAGAGTTAGGTACATGGGCGCTGGCAGGGGGGCAAGGGAGGGCAGTGCCCCCCTGGAATATTAAAATAACGCTTAGTGTAAAAGTACATTTGAAATTCCTAAATTTAGAAAAACTAACTACACGTTATTTTTGTTGACCCCCTCCCCCTGCAATTTGTTCTGCCGGCGCCCATGGTTATGCATATTACAAAACAAAATCAGTAAATATTTACAGTCTAATTAAATATCTAGATGCCTATACTGCTCTGTAATAAATTAAAAGTTTGTATATTAATTCATTCTATAATAATAAATAAAAAATTTCAAATAAATCAAAAGTACATTATTACATACTTCATAATACAAATTCACATTACATAATATAATTTAGAATAATTTGCGTACAGGGTGAAATATTTTGAATCCGCAGCTATATAATTATTTGAAGATATTAAAAAGCTTTAAATACAGAACTTGTAGTTTCTGATGACGCGATATCAGAAAATACAAATGAACATGATTTTAAATATTATATATATGGTTTATTTTAATTCTAAAGGGTGGAAACAATAATTACAATTTTTATAAATAACGTAAAAAGGCTTTAGATAAGTATTATTGCATTTTCAAATGGTAGGCAATGAAGAAAATAATAATAATGATTGATTAATAAAATAAATAAATTAAAATAACAAAGTAAATATTTGCCAAAATTATCAAATATTCTATATGTTTTTAAATTTTGTAATCAGGATGAGTAGCTTCCGTAGGTATATGTCTTATTATTGTCGTGCACACTTGCAAATCAATGAATCAATTGCTGTCTTAAGAAAAGAAGAATATTTATTTTAATAACGTTGGGAATTAGCATAACGGTAAAACGAAACCGTTATTTATACCATCATTATTATTGATACTACAAAACAGACTCAAACAGCAGAAACGAAACGATTGAAAATTGAAACGAAGCCCGAGCAGAATAACAGTCGTCTGGTTCTGGTCTTCTCAAAGGAAGCCTCACAAATTACAAGAACCGTCTTGGATCTTGGAATCGAAACTTCCTTTTTCTGTTCTCGGATGTTTATTTTTAAATTAATTCAATATGGCCTCCATAGAGGCCCGCAAAAATTGCCTTAGCGCACGGTATTTCACGTGCACGTGGCGGGGTATTGGTTAAAGTTTTCAACTAGCAATAATCGCACCTCGGATAAACCTCATCGGTTACGATAATGCCACTGCGCAAAGCTGACGAGCATATCGATTCCGAAAGTATTTCAAGGCTTGACAAAATGCCGGGTTGTGAGAACTACCTGGTGGTGCCATCTAGCAGCGGACGCGTACTTCAAACGCATTACTTGCGGGATTATTATTATTACTATTATCATTGTTTAAGGAAGAAATTATTATTAATTATTATAGAAATATCTCGGCTAAAATAAACATAGAAAAAATAGCATTTATTCATGTGATTCATTTACAAGTGGATTCAGAATTTTATTTATAGTATAAAATCCACAATATCAAAATAAATCTATTAAATTAAAATCAACTTTTAGATAAAGGGATTATTTAATCACGAGATTAAACTATTTGATCAGCAGTTTAATCGAATGGCAATTAAAATATTTTTATAAGTAAAACGGATGAACGAGCAACAAAATAGACAGGATAACAGCCGAGTTGAAATTTAAGCTGCGGATTAAATTACTACAACCATTTTATAATTATTATAAAATGCTACAACACAGTTGTGGACTAAAATCATCTCCTGATGATGCTAACATGGTCAGCGGATTAAACAATTCGATCATTAGATTAAATTATTATTTGATCATCAGTTTAATTGAATGGCAATTAAAATATTTTTATAAGTAAAATGTTTAAACGAGCAGCAAAATAGATAGGACAACAGCCGTGTTGAAATTTAAGTAGGGAAGTACTTAGTATATTACATAACGAGTATTGAAGTACTAGCATGGGCGCCGGCAGAAGGAATATTATTAAATAACGCTTAGCATAAAAGTACATTTCAAATTCAGTGAAACATGCATAGGTATCTGATGATTACATCGACTATTTTCCTACAATACCACAACCATTGAAAGATCTATCAGTACCCTCCGACATGTAAAAACCTGGTTGAGATCAACCATGTCTGGGGAAAGACTGTATGCTTGGCGTTCACAGAGAAGTTGTGAATAATAATAGAGTTATTGAAAAAGCTATTGCTTTTCACAAAAGAGAAGAAATTTGCTATTACTTTTCTCCGATTAGGAAAATAAGGTATGTACATGCATAGTACCTGGGGCGTAGCTACCGTGGTATCAGCCGTAGCAATGATACGGGGCCCCCGAGCTAGAGGGCCTCGCAACCGTATGTGAAAAACGTCTTGTCTCGCGCCTCGGTAAAATACCCAATTATCGTATGCGTGTCGTTGTTTCGGTAAAGTTCTGGTTTTTCGTTTGTTACGGTTCGCTTAAACTACAATTATTATTAACTCCGACACATTGACACTGGAGCCAGTAGATATATTCATTTGTGCGCGACATATGATATATTAAGTGTTGTGATTTACGGAATTATGAGCGAGAGAAAGAGAGTTTACTCGGGTAAACTCTCGGGAGTGGTGTGATAAAAAGGAAAGCCAAACAAAAGAGAGCTGATGCTGCTACTCTCTCTCTCTCTCTAACACATTCGCTAAATTTAACATGGAGTTCTTATGGAGTGACAAAAATATAAACCTTAACGTAAAACTTCAATAATGCTTCGTAAAATGCGCTCGTCCACGCGTGGAAGGCGTTTTGTTTAAACGATTTTAACGACTTATGGGTAAAAATTGGGCGTGGCACTCTCAAATTTTTCCGCCACGGCAACTGCGGCGAGCATCTCTGCTGCCCCCATAACCAGGACCTATATCCGCCCTTGAGAAAGGACCCCTTAAGATAGTTTGCTACAGGGACCACTCAGGTCTAGCTACACCATTGCATAGTACATAGGATAATATTATTTAGGGTAGATATATTTCCAATACAAAGTTACACCGCAGTTAAGTTTAAGTTAAAGTCTAGCAAACCGAAACCGTATATATGTATTTTTGACAATAAAAATATTCAAGTTTCAATCTATCTTTACTTTGCCCTAGAGGCGGATCTATGAGAGAGAGGCTATACCCCCCTCCCCCACCCCCCATAGGCTCTCAAGTTTCTGCAATATTACACAATTTTTAAATTAAATTAAACCTAGCCTAAGAAAAAGAAGAAGAGTTATAACGATTTCAGATTCGATTGTTATACCATCAAGAGTGAGGTTCAGTTCCAGTTTACTTTTATTGCCTGTTGCCCAGCTCTACTTTTTTACGTTTAATTGACTTGGGAAATTTGTCACTAATGCTTGGTAAAATCCGCTTCGTCCGCTCGTGGAAGGCGTGTTGACTTCTTATGAAGTCTACAATAAATAAAGCGAACGCAGAAGCTTGTAAATCCGCTTGAGTTTCACCGAACCAATAACATGCAGAATGTTTTGTTGGAAGATGGAAAACAGTAAAGTTGTGACAAAAAGCTTGGTTTTAAAATAAACGGAGCTGGCCATTATTGAGGGACACACCTTCACTGCTTGCAAGTCCATGGTTAAAACATGTTGAACTGCTTCTAAACCTTTTTCCTTTTCCTCTCTTGCTCTATTCTTTTGTGTCTGATGATTTTCCCACTCTATTTCACTAAGGTTTTGTTTTTTATATTGGCAGCAAATATCACACTCACCTTTTTTGGGTTGATAGAGTGAAATATTTAGCTTTTTTACCATTTTGGTAAGGGAATTTTGGCTCATAGCAATTTCGTTAGACTCTTTTACGATACGCTTCATAAAGAGCAGTAAATATTCTAAATGATTGTTCCAAATACATTTTGTTAGTATCTCTTCTACAGTAGTTCGAAGGTAACTTACTTAAATTATCTAAAAACATTTTCGTAAACACATTTGGCACTTTTGAAGAAAGAATTCCTTCTGAGTTTCTTTTTTCCTTTATGTCATGTTTACTTTGATTGACCCAATTATTAACTTGCCATTCGCGAAGACCAAAAGTCGATAAAAACCACTTTTTGCAAACGGGAATGCTTTCTTTTCCAGCCTTGATAGAGTATTTAATTCCATTTCGTCGCGATCCTGAATTTTCTGGTGTTTTTCGTTGTTTTGGGCTTTCTTTACTGACCATGTTACATACAAATATTTTTCTTTGATCCCAGGAACAGTTTTCCAAAATTTTGTGAATATCTCTTTTCGAACTCCTCGGACAATTCCCTGCACCGTCTTTTCGTTGATTTAGCACAAAAATTTGATGAGCATGGAGGTCCTAACTTGCGTGTCTCTCTATGCGTGTCATGGAAAGTGTTTCTTTGACTCGGTGGTCTTCGATAACGCAGGTACTCTTTTCCTTTTCTTCTTAGTTCTTTGTTAATTTGCTTGGTATTAACACAAAATTTTCGCTTGACTCTGCCTTCCTTTTCCTGTGTAATATCGTGTGCAGAAGATTCATCACGCAGTTCTACCGATAAATCGGACTCATTTTCAACTTCATTGGCACTGTAATCACTGTCGTTATCTTCTATGCTTGGCAAGGGGCTCGATGATACTGGATTGTGACTAACTTTCAATGAAGAAGTACAGGGATTTTCCAGACCTTGAATGCTGGTCACAGCGTCCTCAATTTCTAAATCCACAGCAGTACTTGAATTTATGATTTCTGGAGAAACTAATGAACAATTGGGGAGAAGAACTATGTTGCTTTGTTCATAATTTGACGTCTCATCTGGTCCATTATAAAGATCTTGAGTGTTTTGAATTGAAGACAAAGCACTAGGAATTTCTTCAACTAAACTTATATCCACGATTTTAGAATCCAAACTGTTCAGGAAACTGTTGTTAACAATCTCAACTGGCATGTCCACAATATTAAAAAGAGATGAACTATTTTTTTTTCGTTTAAAATTTTACTATTTAAACTCCCACTGTATCTTTAGCAAATTTCTTTGGACTTCTTCCACCTTTTGTGCACATCTCAACCATTCTTTTCGAACAGAAAGTTATATTTTCCATTACTGTAAAGAAAAACAATAACTCGTAACTAAACTTTAAAGAATAATTCAATAACACGTAAGTCAAGCTTCTAAGAAAAATACTTTAGAGCCTTAAATGAAAACATATGACAAGTAACTATTGAATGTTTAAGTATTAATTTACTTACTTCATTTTCAGCAGTAATCCACTCGAAATAAACAAAAATCAAGCAACTTTATACAACTAAACGCAAATGTACAAACGCGCCCCAATTACTACTTGTAAAATGATGACTCGATGATGCTGACTTACGAGGTACCTATTTACTTGACGTTTAATTACATTTAATTTACGTGGTATTGTTTTCGCGCCATTTCCCCGGTAACGGATTTTTGTAGGTTTGCTACAGTCTAATAGATGACGCCTCTAGTTCTAATAAATTACAGTGGCTTTATACAGGACAGTGACGACAATAGACCAGGGCCGCCATTTTGGAGCAAATTTTCTTAAAGCTTATATGGAAGTTTCGCGTTTTTTGCATTTTTTTAGCAAGAAGCTAACAAAATAAAGCGACTGAAGTATTATAATGGTAGGAATATGTTAACCGGACCCTTACCTAACAAAACTTTAATAATTTTCACGAAATTAACAAGCAAAATAATTGAAAGTATTATACTAGCATTTGAAAATCCCGCATGTATAAGCGGCAAGGAACATGTTTCCGACTCTTTTTGAGCGTAGTACAGAAAGGGACAGAAACTCAACCGAAACTAGACACTTATCAGCTGAATGGACAATGTAAGTGGGGTTATGATGACTCAAGATTGTGACAGATTGGTACGTAAATATATATAAATATTTGTTTTTTATTAATAATAACGTTTTAATGTGATAATCAGAATGGTCGTCTGTGTTCACGGCATGAAATTTTAGTACTTTCTCCATGATTTGTGGTATCTTTCAGCAAGGTGATGTTATAAATAGTAAATGTAATTTTTAGGTCCATATTTGAATTAGGAAACTTCCCAAAAAAATGTTTTGAAGGGAACAATACATATGAAGCAGCGAAGCAGGTATCCAGTTTATACAGCAGTTGATGCAAGAAAGGGCACTTTTCTTTAGAGCAAATAGGTATATGGACAAGCAAAGCATAATATTTAAACAAGATGACATGATGTATACTTCCGTCATTGTGTCTAGATTAAGACTTGTTCATGTTAAAAACATCTTATTTATTTATAATCAACACAAAGAATATAAAAAAGCTTATTTCAATTTTCAGCTTTGACCAGAGGGAAAAAATCAGATTTAATAAGGATGCTATCAAAAAATGGATTCTGAATAATGAAAAATTCTGATTTTTATGGATGTTGACTACGAACAGAAGTTCATTTCATGTAGTGTTAGGAAATGAAGTAGGTACACTATTTGACAAACCTGTATTTGATCTAAAATAAATATATTAATTTTACTCAGCGTTGTTTGATTAACTTACTTCGATCTCTTCTTTCTTGTCGATAAAGCTTTAAGCTAAATGGCAACAATAAAAAAAATCTTAAATAAAATATGCATATATTACCTAATATATTTAAAACAATACAAAACAGGAATACACCTCTGGTTATTGACAAAAGCTAAATAAAGAACCTTAAACATGGAAAAAACTGTAGTTTCTCGAATTGAAATTTTTAATACAAATAGTTATTTTCAACGATTTACTAGCATATTTTTGCTTACTTTTTTTCTTGTTATCTATTTTTTTTAAATACTACATATCTACTAATTATTTTTTGACTCATATTATGACAAGGTTCTGTGATAACTGCACTATCAATTTTCAATTTCTACCAAAAAAATAAATCATGCATTCATGGTAAAAAATCCAATCCATTCTTGACTCCTCAGTTTGCTCGGAAAAAAGCCTCGATATGGAATCTGATGAGATTTCAAGGCAAATTCACGCTCTGTAGAAGCCTTTCTTTCCACGTTGGTTTTGGAAATGGCAAATATGGTTGGGATAGCATTTGGCTTTAACTTCTTATCTCATCTTTTTTCCTCCCACATGCCTGGTGCAAAATGAACCTGCAAGAAAAGATAATCCATTAGTACATTGTAATGTACACATCACTTAATTATGCAAATTGAGGCATGACATTTGACGAACATGTTACTTAGACTGTGTTGTACGATGCTGGCTAAGCTCGAGTCAGCTAAACCAAGACTGGTGGTTGAAGAATCCCATTTAAAATACATTGCAGATAAATGATCTAATTTGACAGCAATGTATTAAGGAGCTCAACCACCAGTCGTAGTTCAAATAAGCTGAGTTTAAGCCTCTATTTTACAACCAGGCCCTACTAACTACATAACAGTAACTAGGTATATGATGTTAAACATGGAATGTTATAAATGTTAAAGTATTTTTTGTACTTCCAGGA
>JAEQML010052982.1:0-41201 GCA_016904865.1 Pissodes strobi | reverse complement strand
AAAAATACAGCACGTGATATAGTTATTTTTAAAAATTGCCCATTATTGACGTTTTAAAAATGTATGTGAATATTTCTAAGGCAATATTTCTATAGGAATCTTCGAAAAGTTACCTATAGAATCAAATTCATTTAAGACATTACTGTCACTGTGAGTATCGATATTTTCCAATTAATTCTTATCCAACCATAATTTAAAATCAATAATCAATAATCGATTATATAATAACAAACATATGTATTATGCCTAATGAAATACAAGATATAAGAGTACTAACCTCTGCTAACACCGGCATAGACCACAACCTATTTCTCGGAAAATTCATCATAGAGAAACATCGGAGATTAAAGCGAAAACCGGCAATGATTGAAAAATACAACTTGAATCCTTAGATAACGACTGCACCAAATATCTGTATGAAAGTAGATTGACTGATAAACTTAAATCGGATAATATAACAGATGAGACTCTAGAAAATAGCTGGAGCTTAATTAAGAGATGCATACATGAAGCGGCCAACGAATCAATGGGAAAAAGAAACATAAACTTAAACTCGCAAAATAAAACCGAGCCTTGGCTTACCCAGGGAGTGAAAAAGCTGGCAGAAGAAAAAAAAGGAAAGCTACTTGCAATATAAAAGTATACCAATAGAAGAAAACTGCAATAACGACAGGGAAACAAGCAATAGAGTCAATTCGGAGATTAGAAGAATCAAAAGAGAATACTGGGAGAAATTCACCACAGACATGGAACGCGATCTTTATAGAGCCCAGAGGAAAATATGGAGGATGCTCAAAAATAGAAATAGAGCCGTAAACGAATATAGCCAAACGAAAAAGTACCACTGAACGAATGGGAAACATATTTCAGAAACTTATATGACGACACCGAAAACACAGAAGATCAATCACAAGAATGGACGAAGGAACGGCGGCGGATGGAATAACAATCACGGAAGAGGAAGTTAGAATGAAGATGAAAAAGCTGAAGAACAGAAAAGCCCCAGGGGTAGACGACATTCCCAATGAACTTATAAAATATTAACAGAACTATTCAACAAAATAATAACCACGTCAAGCATACCAACGGAAACCGACCCGGAGAACTACAGAGGAATAACCTGCTCTGTACCATCACGAAACTGTCCACCAGTATTGTCAAAAGCATCCTTGAATACACCATAGAAAATAAAGATGAACAAAAAGGATTCCGGAAGAACAGATTGACAACTGATGCCCGGTTTATTGTACGACAGGTAAAGGAGAAGGCTATTAAATTCAGCTACCCTGCTTACGTTTGTCTTATTGACTTAACAAAGGCGTTCGATAGAGTACAGCTGCCAGATATACTGGACATACTGAAAAAGAAACAAATCTCACCATCAATCCTAAACATTATTAGAAATTTAAACACAGGTAACACAACAAAAATAAAAGTGGATCATCAAACGACAAAAGACATACCAACACTAACAGGAATAAGACAAGGGCATAGTATCAGCCCATTTCTTTTTAACCTCGTCATGGACGAGCTTATACACGAAGTAACAACAATGAGCAGGGGATACAGACTGAATAACAAACCAATCAGCATGGTGTGTTATGCGGATGATGCAGTAATCTTGGCAGAAATTGAAAACGATTTACAAACACATAATTTCTATCAGATAAGTGTAAAATATAACATGTCAATCTCCTTTGATAAAACAAAATGCATGACCTACTCCAAGGAGCCGGTACGATGCAAAATTGTAATAGACAATAAGTCTGAGTTTCCGTTAGTTGGGAGCGGACACATCAAGTAGCAACAACACAATAAACGATATCAAATCATAAGTCAACAAAGCTTCAGTATTATCGGGTTGTTTAAGAGACATCATCTCGAAGAACAACAGTGGCGAAGCGTGAATTTTTTATTCGGGTAGACAAAGATAATAAAAATCGTTGTTAATGTCAAAAAATGCTTATCAACTATTATTTCTCCATTTTATAAACCTTATGAAATAAACCAATGATGTATACTAATTAAAATATAAAAAAATATGTGCCTCACCTTTATAAGCACACAACTGAAGTGAAACTTTTGAAAAAGATATTACGAATTGAGTTTTTTTAAAGCTTTTTCTCAACTTTTGCCCCGGTCGGTGTCGAAATTTTTTTCAATTTTTTTTCCTTTTTTTCAACTTTTTATTGACAGAAAAACCGCGTTTCTCTAACTTTTTTTTATATTTTTTTTCTTTTCGTTAACTTTCCGACCAATCTCTTCTTTTTTTTTCTTTAATTGTTTTTTTATTCCGTTTTTTAATACTTTTAATAACTCTCCGAATATCTTTTTAGTTTATTTTCAATTTTTTCCCATTTTTTTCAAAAAATTTTGATTTTTTTTGTCATAAAGCATTTTTATTCTTCCCATTTTTGCCATCCCCCGGTCTCGTAGCTGAACTATTGCGCCTTTTTTCACCAAAAATCGCGTTTCTCTAATGTTTTAATTTTTTTCCTTATTTCGTTTGATAATACTTTTAATTAACGTTCCTAACAATTTTTTACGTTTTTTTAAATTTTTCCCATTTTTCGAAAATTTTTGGGTATCTGGGGAGGTGGGGTTGACTCGGTAACACAGGGTCATCGCTTGTCAGATTTTCGATCCGAGGCTCCGTTGCAGAGATATCGGCAAAAAATAGTATATTATTTTATATGGAGGAAAAGTAGCTTTTCCTCCAAATAAAATATGCTGTTTTTTCTTCAAATGTCGACAAATTAATGCAAAAACGTCTCTTTTTAATAGTAATAATAATTATTATTAAAGATAAGTGGGTTCGCAAGGCGGCTTAGACCGGTGCGGTGTCGGTGAATAGGCTCAGGTTGTTGCTATAGTAATGTAACAAAGCTGTCAGTGGACACTGTCAACAATAATTATATTTTTAAAATTGCGTCTTCGATTGCATTTTAATTCCGTATTGATAAGCAGTTATTGAGTAAGTTCGATTAAATAATAACCAATTTGTTCCTAAATTAGTGATTTTTAGAAATGCAGTCACAAATTGAGTGATAAATACAAATTTTAGTTTAATAACTCTTGAGTTGTTGACGCTTATTTTGATGTGTGTTTGTATTGTATCTATGTTACTATGGCAACACTTTTACCTACGCCGGCGCCGGCGGAAAAGTGAAAAGTAAAGCTCCGGCGGAGTAAAAAATACATATTAACATATAAAAGTAACATACATAAATATTAGATGAAAACATATACATAGCTTACAGCAGTCCTGAAACAAAACAAAACTGAAGTACTGCAGCCGACCATATCAAACGTTCCCGTAAACGGTATCCCGCAGCAGCATAATAAAAATAGCTGGTCAACTACGATAGACAAAGCGTGTAATGTCTTTCGACCCCGAGAAAATCGCGGACGTACGCTGAACGCCGAGACCCCTGACTCGCGGCCTGTCGCCTGCTTGATGCGTTTTTGGATTAGTGCAGAAGACAAATCTCGAAATGTCTTCCTGGGGTCCGGAAATTGTAATTAGGCCGTTTTTATTTCGTTTGGAGATTCATAGGTATATAAGGAGAGCAAGTCGGTGGTGGGTTGTGTACCTATTACGGTTTTTTAAAATGTTAGTTAAACAGTTGGTACAATTTCACCAAATAAATTAATGGGAAATAAACGGTAGACAATTTTTGGGTAGACAGTGTCTACCTTGTCTACTTGTACGCTTCGCCACTGAAGAACAATCATATGCGCACTGACAGCAAGGTGCGGATTTATAAATCCTGCGTAAGACCAGTGCTGGCATATGGTATCGAGACTCGAACTGACACAAATAAGACAAAGAGCATACTAAAAACGGCAGAAATGAAAACATTACGGACCATGTGGGAAAGACACTTATGGATAGAGTCAGAAGCAGCGATATAAGGACAGCATGCAAGGTGGAGGACATACTCAGATGAGGAAGGAAAATAAGGCGATATTGGCGTGACCATGTAGATAGAATGGAACAAAACAGACTGCCACGCATCGCTAAGAACGGAAAACCAGCAGGCCGACGACCATTGGGAAGACCACCTAAAAGATGGAAAGACAGCTGGAGCTCTGTCTCACAGGATAATCAACCCAACTAAGGTAGCCTTCGCAGTTAACAGACCTTAAGATCTTCTGGAAGAATAAGAAGAAGAAGAATAATTTAAAATTGTTCAGCTTAAGTGAAAAGGACAAGTGTGTGATTATATGCGCTGAATCAAAATCAATTATTGAAACTCAGCGAAGGTTTAGGAATATGTTTAACAAAAATCCACCAATTAAGAAATTATATAGAACACCCTGGTCAATGAGGTCCTTACAAAGGAAAGAAAGAACAGTGAGTAACCAAAATGCTTTAAACAATACCATTCTGGTTTTAGAAGTCGTACAGGTTGATGGCGCTCCGTTCTGGAGATCACCGGCCGACTAAAACCCTTCCCCCTCTTCTGTCCGCTCACTCTTGGAACTTCCTGGGAGCTTACATCAAGAGTGGGCCCTATCTTCAGTCGTCACGAACAATCGCCCTGTCCCTTTCTTCTCTCTCATTTTGCTTCATTAGACACTCTATTATTTTCTGCCCAGCGGACCATTTCTCTATCAACTGGGGAAATGCTGGTGCCACAAATATAGCTCGTTCTTCTGTTCATTACGCCATGAGAAATGATCTTAAATTAAAATCATATAAAATGCAAATGGTACAGGAAATAAAGCAGCAAGCATGAAGTATTTTCCAAACTTGCATTGTTTTGACTATATCGTCCCTGGGGGGTCCAAGAAGTGGTATATGCTTTGTCAGGGATGTCAATTCACTTTTTCTGATGCATCCTCCCTCGCCCGCTCCCTTTCTTGTGATTCTAGTCATTGTTTGTCTAGCTGATTCCTCTGCAACAATGTGTAGCGGTGCGAGGTCCACAATTTTATGCTCTTTCTATTTCCTTGAGCCAGACTATCGACCCGTAAAGTAGAGTGGGTCTTACTATCATTGCGTACATCCGTCTCAGGGTTTCTGGTTTACATCCCCCGGTTTTTCCTGTGAGGCTTCGGAACACTCGTTAATGTCCTTTTTACAGCCACGTGGAATGTATTATCGAATGTGCAGGAAGGCGCAGAGCGCGATTTCTTTCTCATTTAGAGTTTCTTGTATCATGCTGGTCAGTTGGAACGGTGCTGTCCATGTGGACCTGCCAGTCCTGTATGCATGCTGGCTTGCATTCAACGGCCGCGTTTCTAAGCAGTGGATCTGATGTAATTGTCTACTGCTTTCTCCATGGTCTTGAGTAAACATGGCGTGAGGCTGATTGGTCTGAAGGATTTGGGGTCTGTCCCATCCTTCTTTCCTATCTTCGGGATAAAGGTGACTTTTGCCTCTTTCCATGCTTTTGGTATGTAGCTCATGACCATACTGCTTCTGGTGATGTCTACAAGGTGTGACATAATTTCTCTTTTTCCCCTTTGTAAGAAAGCTGGTAAGATTTCATCCAACCCTGACGATTTGAGTGGTTCAGAGGTATTCAATGGTAATTTAGAGTTAGTTCTAAATGAAAGATACGCGAAAACTAAGTGTTTTGTAGCCATATACCAAGCGAAAACGTACCTCGATTTTGGGACGTTTACACTATTCAACATAAATTCTTAAAACAAAGAGTATACTAAGGTATATCATAGGGACTCAACATTGTGAGTCTATTTAAGTATGCTGTAATAGCATCAGGGTGCGCTGGACGAGCCTCGCGGCACCGGATGGATGAAAATAACGCAAAATTTAAAAGCCAAGTACTCCATAATATCTTCAAAGAGAAGTGTCGCACGACATTCTCGTTTGTTCGAATTTCGGGGGTTGTCCTTCCCACTGCTATGGGGTTGAAGCTACGTAGATAAAAAGTAAAACATATTTCTGCCTCGAATCAAAAATCGACAGATTCTAGCGTTTTTCCACATTTTCATGTTAAAATCTAAAAATCTAAGTGCCCAGTTTCCGTTGGGCCAGTCTGTATGGGTATTTCCACTAAAGAATTAATTGCTTCATTTGCAACTAATGTAAAGTTTTGAGAACTCGAAATTAGTGTGTCCTAATTTTTCGGATTCAATAATTTCTTATAATGATAATTCATGGATATCTGGTGATGGGTAGTCATATTATGGTAAGTAGATTATGATAACGTATGTTTATTTTTTGTCAACTGCCATTTTAATTTTGCCAATATTGCAGGCAGACTCTATTCATAAAATAATGTTCATATACTTTACATGTTTTAGTCAATTTTTTTTTCGAGGCTGATGATATCTTTCATTTCTGAGGTATTTATTTTAAATTAGATAATTGCATCAAGACACGTATGTGCATAGCATGACCCATTGTTTTTAATTCTCCTATAATTTAAAGCTGAACAATCCTAGTAATATTAATCAAAAATGTAGATTGCTTTTTAATTTTAAGTATGATACATCCATTTATGGAGACCATAAAAATAGTGAGGTCATCTTGTAACTGAATTTCTGAAGTTGGTTTAATTAAGTGACAATGTTGCTAATTTGTCTGGTATAATCACTAATAGATATTATTATTTCTCTTAAAAGTGTGGTCAATTTTGGTATTAATATATGCTCAGATCATAAGATTAAATTTTGCAAATAATATATCCTCGTCTTTATTTTTTGTTGTTCTATTAAAGACAGTTTTGTAAATGATGTCATGCGCGCACGGCAAAGTTCTAGTTTCTGAACTTGAATAACGTATTTTAGGTTGTAGTACCTAGAGTCCATACATTTACTCCAGAAAACTGCCATCATGTTTCTTAAAATACGTGTCTTATATACGCTGATCATGTAACACAATGATTGTTTTTCGTATTACTTTTAAATTTTCTTCTAATATATGCGTGCCTTAGAGCAATAATACCAACGGAGGAAACAGAAAATGAAAGGTTTTTGATTTATCTGCGGCGCTTGCAAGTCGCGGGCCTCTAATTATACGTGTTTCAAAACGTATTTATAGACTGGCCACCTCTACGATATCTAAGAAGGTAGGCACAGGATATGACTTCGATAATATCTCATTTTATATGCATGAGTGTTTTTTCGTCTCCTGCTTATGTTTTATTAAAACACTGGACTCGAAGGAAAAGCGTGAAAAAACGAGGTGAAAGGCAAAACAAATTATTTCAAAGGAAGGTTAATGAACATATTGAGATCGCTATTAATTCAAGGCAAAATAGTGAGAATATGCATGCATACAAATAAGATTATAGATATGAATATCATCTTTCAAAATATTGCAAAAACACAGACAAATATCAAATATTATTGCTGCGACTTACTAAAAAGTGTATAAATATTTGAGCACGTAAATCCGCATCAATATTCCCTTCTTGTATTACTTGGCAATATAGGCTTTTATTTTGCTGCTATGTAGACAACAATAACTAGCAATATCTTTAGATGGTTTCAAATTTGTCAAAACATTTTCCTTACTAATTAAGTTAACGCTCACTTGCAAGTTTCACGTAGCTCAAGAGTATGTATGTAGTCAGTCAAAATAAAATACCAGCTATAAAGACATGCATCAAGATGTAAACATAATAATAATTGTAATAACAAATATAAACCACAACTGGTTATAGAAAGCTATGACTTCCTACTATATTGTGATCGTACCTAGAATTTTACCTCTCTAACCAGGTGACTTGAAAATTTGCTCTAATTTGTATTTTTTTCAGCATGTAACCCACTCTACAGAATGACTTGCAACAAAAATATGCGTTTTATAAAGTATTTATTTCTAAATAAATCTGTTTTTTTTTCTAACTGTAACAAACTTAAAATTTTTTTTTGTTTTCTAAATATAGTCAAATAAACTTATTAAATATGTAAACAGAGAAAAATATTTGTTATTTATATAATGTTCAACACAAAATTTCATTGCTCCTCTTCTCAGTTCTTCAAGAACATCATTTATTAATGACTCGATCCACGATGATATGGTTACCATCCCGCACAATTTGAAAAATGAAGGCATCACTCAACTTAGCAGATGGTCTGCCAAGTTGCCAACACTTTCTTGATTTTTCTTTACTGTGTTGATTTCTAATAATAGATAATCTCCTTCTGCTGTGTCATCTATAGAGATTTCTGCCTTTTTGATTTCCATGAAACGAAACTAGACATCTCAATATCTTCATTCTCATCAGAGTCTTCGTTCAGCGGCATTTCCTCATTGTGTGGACTGTCTTCCAGTTTCTGATCTGTGACAGTTTCTCCAAGTGCCACAAGTCGCACACCTTTTGTTCCTGAGTCTTTTTATCTAGTTTTTAAGGATTCTATTGCCTCTGCCTCTTAAGTGAATGTTAAAGAAGATTTTAAGATAAATAGATTAGAGAGATTGTCTCCAATTATCGCTTTGGGGTCTGTTTAACGCCTGTAATATGGCACAATAATTTAAAAAACTCAGTCTTCAAAGAAACTTTGGTCAAACCAGCCTGACTTACTTTGGTTATTAAGACAAATTTTAGGGCCACCTTGAGTTCATGCCGACCATAAGTTGCCTGACTCATTGGGGTAACAGAACTTCAGACGTGCTCACAGTAGATATGACTGAGTGAGCAGTTCTAGTAGAATCGCATGTTTCATAATTCGAATAACTACTTTGGAGTTCCTAGGATCATCGACGAAGTTTGTTTCGTCGTGATTGATCGCATTCTTTAATGGGACGTCTTCAAGAGACATTTCTGATCGGTCGAAATATTCATTCAGGATTTGTCGTGGTACAACGGCTCTAGCTCAGCTAAAGGTACCTTCAAAACACCACTGTGCCTTTTAAGAAAGTTGATGCACCAATCTTCTTCAGACATGTTGTTAGGGAATTTGTTCAGATTTTTACCAGCTTGATCTAAGTAACTTAACTAAACATTTTATGTAATTTTCTTTTCGTAAAAATAACCCCAGTTAGCTGCCGTACTGATAGCATCAATAATGGCATGTTTTTCAATAGAATTTTGAATAGGTTACCCTCTAAAATTTTTAGGGTTTTTATTTTGAATTTTCCCCCATATCGTCCATAAAAGATTATTATAGGTTTGGATTAGTTAGTTATTATATGTTTCTTTCGCCTCTTTTAAACCAATTTCTCCTCTTCTAATGCATTATTCAACGTTTGCGCTGTACTGAATATTGCGTTTATATTTCTGCGCTATTTCTGCTCGATTTTGCATTCTAAAAATTTAGCTTCAATTAAAAATTTGAAAAATCAGTGGAAATTTCGTACCTTAAATAGTTATATTTTATCAGCTAACTAAAAACTTTGTAAACCTCCAAAAATGTTAATATCAAGCAACGCATGATATAGGGCTAGTGCCCAAAAAAAAAAGAGAAACAAGACCATATGTCAAACACTTAGTAGTATCAAAAGTCCCGGCTCCGTGTTGCTATTATAGTTACGGTATTATATTCATAATTTCAAGTCACTCATTTTGACGGTAATGCTAATTAAAAGAAACGAAGTCACAATTTTTTTTACCAAAATATGCCTTATTTTGGACTTAAAAGATAAGATATAATCAAAGAAATTATTTTGTTGTCTTTTCCATTTTGTATTCGATCGGGATCGGTTTCACGTTTGAGGGTCCAACAGTACTGCTTTTCCATTCGGTAATTTGGTGGTGAAATCTTTCTCAGTGTTCATCTGAAACTGCTCCTAAGTTTTCATGAATGAATATCAAATGCAAGTGATGAAAATGCAACCTAAGTGACATATTCCTTGTAAGATTTGTATCAGTTCTTCAACTAATTCTGTATAATTCTTAAATTTCCTATTTCCTGGGAACCAAAAGTGCAGTTTCAAAATTATAAAGTTCTCACATTTGTAGATCAATGGACATGCTTTTTAAGCTTTTCCTCACTTACACCTTAAAATTCCTCTTTCGAATAACGAAAAGCATTACCTTCTCCATTTGGAGCTTTAACAGATACGCTCTAGTTTTATGTTTACCTCATGTAAATAGATTTGCTACTGCTCAACTAAAGGTTCATTAAGGACCTTTTCATACCGGGAACAGTGTTTTCACATTTCGGCCATTGTTTAACTACATAATGTGGGCTCTTGGCTCTGCTGTCCCATTTGCATAAAAACAACAATATTTATGGAGCCACTCTGCAATCCAGTAGTACAACGTTTACATCGGCATAAATGTTCTAGTTGTGGTCTTGGTACTTAATGCTTTGAATTAATATACGTATGTTCACGTATGTTTCTTTCATATTTACAGCATGGCCCACAGGAAGGGATGGTTGTTGATTCCCATTAAACAATAAAACTGCCTTTATACTTTTCTTCCAAGAATCAATAAACAGTCACCACTCGGTAGGTTTATATGAAAAACTAAGTTCAGAATATCGTGACTATAAACCAAGTAATTTTCCATTCAAAAAAATACTGCCAGCTTAGACTCCATTTTCTTATACGTTGAAATGCCTACCCCCTTCTTGTAGGAGATTCCACTGATGTAGACGAGGCACAAGAAGCCTTTGTTTGACAATTTTCAAATCCGGAATAAAATTGTTGAGATCTTTCTGAGATATTGTTGCTACTACACTCGTAATCTTCCTTCTAAAAACTTGCGCCGGCTTTTTCACCCGACTTCGATTCCATTTTGTATTTTTCTGGAGACTTAGGGACAGGTGTGCTGAAAGCATCAGGCGGCACAGGTCCAAAGGCTTAAAAAAAGAATACTAGGATCTTATGTTCGATTTTATTAGAAAATCCCGCGATACCAGTCGTTAACGTTGTTCTGTGGTTCCCCCAATCATTCGGATTCCAAATTTTATAGCCTTGTGAGTACCGCTTAACCAACCCTTTAGGATTCTAGAGCAAGTGTTTCAATAAATTTTGGGTACCTAAGCTTTATCTTGATCTCCAACTTCGACTTCGCAATATATACCTCGTTAGCTTTTCTTACAAGTGGGCTTAAAGTCTTTCGGTAAGCTTTAAGGGTCGCTTCACCACACATGTAACATAATGGCATCGTTTACGCACAATCAAATTAATAGTACTAAAACACTATTAAATGGCAATTATCAAGTCTATATCGCACAGGCACAAAGAAATCGCTAAATAGGTAACCAAGCTGTTCCTTTACAACTGGCGAATATTTGTATCTCCGCTGTAATCAGTTCGGGTACTTGCGGCCGTCCGAACCATCAGCTATTCTTGAGAACGTATTGTCAATGTTATCAAGATTCGGGTACGTGGCCAGACAATTTCAAGATTGGTCTAGGGAACGAACGGTGCGTGTGCGGAGAAGATGGTGGATGTTGGACTTGAAACGCTGAAGATTGTAGTTTTATAAGCATTGCAGTCTTGTAAAGCAGTAAGAGCTGATGAAGTGTATACAACTTTTTGCTCTATAGAGTGCTCCTAGCTTTTGTTCTATTACCTTGGAAATTTTGGTCCAAGACATGTTGTTTTCTACGTTGATACCCGGCAAGCTTATAGATGAGGCCAGAGTCACTGTTTGTCGTGTCATTGATAAGTCAGATCCTGCAGTGTTTGCTTTTTTGAGAATATAGCTGCTTGAGTCTTTCCAGCGTTAAACTGGACATTGTTTTCCTCACCCCATTCGCTCGCGTTGGGAACGAGCTGCGATCATTGGAGTCCGTGACTGCAAAGCTGTAAAAGTTATTTAAATTACACATTAGTTTGACAGGGAGGATTTTCATACATAACCTTTTTTATAAAATAAAATGATGAGAATAATTGGTCATCTGCCAAGTTAATGCAGATAGGTAGATGAAATCGTATTTGGACGGGGAGAAATTTCAAGGAAGGGAATTACAAACCACACTTAGTTCTATCAGTATACAATCAAGCATAGGTATTCCACTAGTCTAGGGTCAAAATAACTGTTTTTCTGCGTTGTGTTAGTTTATAATAGGATATTTTTATCTTACATTCGATCCTTCTGTATATAATATAAATCCTTTAAAGATAATTTACTCTTGTTTATCTTATCTTTTTCTATACTTAAGAAGGGAAATTAACTCGTAATGCCCTTATTTAATAACGATAAAATGTTCCTTGTATTCTGTCTATTAATCGATTCTTCCATAGGCACATATTTTTCATGAAATGTGGATATCAAAATATTTTAAATAGTAGTGTTTTAGGTAAAAATCGCTGGTCTAGAGTCTAGACACTAGGTGACACATTCGAGTTCCAATTCATTTATTATAATCTATAATTTATGAAAGATATTCTGGAAAATTTTTTATTACGTTATTTCACTCTTTTAATGCATGATTTATTAGCACAGAAAACTAATCGCAAATGCTTCGATTATACCTCGGAACAAAGTCAGGGATAAAAATTGCCAATTTAAGTCGTTAGACAAAAAGTATGGGTACTATCATTTTCTTAATAACACAATTTCGACCGTTACGTTACTGACATAATGTTGTAACTGTTTCTAGCAGGAAGGCAGGATTTATTAGAGCATGAAGTGGCGGTTTGGTCAAAGGGTCTGACTTTATGTAGAAAACATCAAACTAATGGCCACGGCCAGAATGCGCAAAGACTGGTTGAATATACCGGGCCCTAATCCATATATACCTTAACGGACAAATAATGCAAATGTCTGTGGGAGAGGGTTAATTTGGGTTAGTTATTCTTCGAATAATTATTGCTAGTAAAATGCATAGTTTTCTATCTTTTTCATTTGCCTATTATCAATTATAAGTAAGTATTTTAATGGATCAAATGCGATATAAATCTTAATTTGAAAAAATGATGTTTATGTGTTTTGTGCCTAGGTTTTGTTTGTCTCTATATAATTATGGAATTTTTGATTATGTGCCAGTTGAATAATGTTTTAAATTAATCATTTAAAAAGTCCCATAGGCATGCCAAGAATATTACGTTGTAAATTAAATTTGTCAGTCTCCTGATATCTTAACCGATATATTTCAACAAAATTCTTAAAATGTATAAGGAAAAGTACAAATATAGGACACTTAAAATATTTTTGAATATTACATCTACATCTACATAACAATATTTCACAATGTTTTTTAGCGAATACCCATTAAGCAAATTTGTAAAAATTGCAGAATTCATATTTTTTCGGAAGCCCTCTTGACATGGATATAATAATAATTGAAATAGCAAAATAAAAATATTGGCATAAGTTTGTAATTATCTGATAAAAAAAACGAGAAATGAATGCGAATAATAATGTTACTTATTAGACTTAAGTATCCTCTGAGATTTCATGTAATATTAAGTGTATTCCAATATTTGATTTTTGCATTTGCGTATGCAGAAAAGCCAGATTCTCCAGAAAATAAACGTACTGAAGTATTTTTTTAATGTAACTATTGCTGAGGATTATTCAATTTTTGATATTTTTATTAGATGATTAAAAATCGGCAACGCACGAAATTTCATTCATTGCGCGGAACCTTTAAGTTTCATCATTAATCACACTTTAGGAAACGCTGCGATCCGCTATGTGCAAGATCCGTTAAGCGACATCTATTGTCAGTAATCGACTTACCCGATAACATTCTCATACATAATCAGATACATATGGGTAATTTTAGCGCCGAAAAAGCCTCAAGGATCGAAAAAACCGAACCGACATCGACAATTCGATAGGGAATTTATTGGAGAAAAACTCCTGCTGCTTTGGTATGCCGAGGACATGAACCTTTAAGGGAAAATGTAGAAACATCGATTTCTAAAGTCTACGCCAAAAAAACTGTATTAGAAGACATTTTGTAAATGATGATACAGGGTGTACTAGCTAAAATTGAATTTTAAAGTACCTGTCAATCAACGCTTAGCTATTTTGAAGAAATCAGTCTCAGATTCGTAAACCTCGTAATATCTGCTATAAAAATGTTCTGTAACAATTTTCTATACGACTACAGAAAATCGAGGTTAAATTGAAACATGCAAAATATTACATTCTAGTAATTTCGCATTTGTTTTTGCTTCTGGTCACCGTGTTTTTATATATCTTTTTTCTACTAATAATACAGCATTTGCGAGCTCCCATATTTCAACATGTTTAAATGGTCAGTATTGGGTCTCAGAGGTGATGAAGTTGGCCGAAGACTTCATTGCAATAAATCCTGGGAAATGCCCGCAGTCTACAAAGACGCTTCTGACAAATCCTACTTCCACGTCCTAGAAGGCATGTGCCGCGTAACCTCCGGACAATACATGGCGCACAATGGATGTGCGTTATGCAGCTGACGGAAGAGGGTGAAAGGCGGGTCTCCGGCGCCTAAAACGGAACTTTTTCGGCTAAGGGAATGAATCCCAACAGAAAACTGTGGTCCTCCAGGTCTTGGGGGTTGAGCGGAAGGCTAACTACCTGCCCTCATAGAAAAGGAGCTAGTTATGAAAACTGCAACTTTGCCTCGGATTCGGACGGATAAAAGTATCAAACGACAAATGCAATGGAAAAGGACTATGAATATTGGAACTTGGAACATCCAGAGCTGGTACAGACCCGGAGCCTCTACAAACGCCGTACAACAACTCGAAAATATAGGAATGGACATAACAGCAGTTCAAGAAATAAGGTGGCCCGAAAACGGAAGTATAAAGATAAACAAATCTGTCGTATTCTTTAGCGGTAACGAAAACGGAAAGCACGAATTTGGAACGGGCTTTGTGATTAGAGAAGATCTAGTCCAGAATACTTCAAACCAATAAGTGAAAGAATATTGGACTTAAAGGACAATGATACAACATCTCGATCATTTCAGCGCATGCACCAACCGAAGAGAAGGATGAAGCTACCAAAGATGCCTTCTACGATGCCCTAGAAAGAACTATAGATACAATGCCCAAACAAGACATGCGACTACTCTGTGGGGACTTTAACGCCAAGATGGGCAAAGAGCCTAACCTAAGACCAACAATAGGCAAACACAGCCTCCATAATGTATCCAATGATAATGGTCAAAGGCTTATAGAAACAGCTGCAGCTAATAATATGCTGATAAAGTCAACCATGTTCCCACATAAGAACATTCATAAACAGACCTGGGTCTCAAATGATCACATCGCCCGAAACCAGATCGACCATATCATTACAGATGCTGGCCATGCGAGCAACATATTGGATGTAAGAAGCCTAAGAGGAATAGATGGGGACACAGACCATTACCTAGTCCGCGCAAAAGTCAGAATTAGAATATCGACATACAAGTACAACAAAACCAAGTCAACCCCAAAATGGAACATGGACGAAGTGCATAACGAGACAAAACAACAACAATATAGAGAAAAACTCAAGCAAACACTAAACTCTGAAACAGAAGGCAGTGAAAATGAAATTGAAAAGCTATGGGACGTAACTGCAGAAATTATTATAACAAAGACCGCCGGAAGTGTCTTTGGAAAAAGTAAAAGAAAGAGGGCAAAAACATGGTTCGACGAAGAATTCCAAAAACAGAAGTAAGGAAGAGAATGATACAGCTACAAACAAACGAAAGTAGAGAGAAATACGCAAATTGTCGAAAGGAAACGAGAACTAATAAAAGCGAAGAAAAGAAGATATGAACGACAGAAGTATGAAGAAATGGAAAGAGATCGCCCCAAACCAGGCTCCAGCGAATTCTACAGAGCAATTTCTTGGGAGAAGAGAGGATTCAAGCTCAGATCCATACCAACACTAAAGAACAACCAAGGACACATGATACTCAATGACGAAGAACTAATTGAAGAATGGAACGGATATTTTAAAGGAAGAAACATACAGCATAGTAGACCTATCAATTAAAGAACCCTCATACGAGGAAACCCAAAAGGCACTAAATAAACTAAAGAACTCCAAGGCACCTGGCTCGGACGAGATACCGGCAGAATTTTTAAAATATGGGGCAGAGGCACTACATCGACACATTTACCGAGTAATAACTCTTATATGGAAAGATGGAAAGAAAGCGTCATAATACCAATCCACAAAAAAGGGGACAAATCAAAATACTCCAACTATAGCGGAATCTCACTTATAAACACTGCATATAAAGTTCTATCAAACATCCTACTAAGTAGACTAACTCCATATGCAGAAAACCTGCTGGGAGAATACCAAGCCGGATTTAGGACAAACAGATCAACAATAGACCAACTCTTTACACTGAGGCAGCTCCTAGAAAAAGGATGGGGATATAATAGAACAGTACATAACCTCTTCATAGATTTCCGGCAGGCATACGATAGTATAGAAAGAAGCCAAATCTGGAACGCGATGGCAGAATTCTCAATACCAGATTCGGATGACTAAAGTGTGTATGGAGGGCGGAGTATCTAAGGTACGAGTAAATAACAGTTTATACAGCAGTTTCGAAATACACTGTGGGCTTAAACAAGGCGATGCCTTATCACCGTTACTTTTTAACCTCGTCTTAGAGAAAGCCGTGAGATCAGCAGAAATAAAAACCGAATTGCTAACAACTAAAGGCCCCACTAACCCAAACTAACCCAAACTACTATTAGCATACGCAGACGATATCGATCTCATTGGAAACACCATCGTAACCGTAAAAGACATTTTCAACAAGATCGAAAAAACAGCAGGTGAAGTGGGTTTAAAAGTGAACGAAGAAAAAACCAAATACATGTGTATTAACAGAATGGGATGGAGATATAGAATAGGACAAAACGTCACAGTCAACACGTTTAATTTTAAAAGGGTAGAACGTTTCAAATACCTTGGAGCCACAATCACTGCGGATAATGACGTTACTGAAGAAATCAAGGGCAGAATTCAATCTGCAAACCGCTGCCTATACGCACTAAACACTTATGAAATAAAAAAACATAACAAGAACATCAAAAGTGAAAATTTATAAAACCGTTGTCATGCCGGTAATAACATATGGATGCGAAACGTGGACAATGACCAAAGCAAACGAAGAAAAACTTAGACGCTTTGAACGAAAAATCCTCAGAAAAATCTTTGGACCCCATCACGATCCGACCACAAATCGATATCGCATTAGGATGAATGCCGAACTGCAGGAGCTCTACAACGATAGTGATATTGTCCAAGAGATTAAATCCCAACGGCTAAGATGGGCAGGCCACATACACAGGCTGGATGACGAAAGACTTGTAAGACTGGTGTGGAAGGAAGTTCCAACAGGAAAAAGACCACTCGGGCGTCCCAGAATGCGTTGGAGAGACAACATTAGATCAGACCTCCAAAAAATGAATATCCCTCTTGACCATAGATTGATGGAAGACCGAATTGGGTGGAAAAAAGTAGTGCAGTCAGCCAAGACCCACCCAGGGTTGTAGCGCTAGAGGATGATGATGATGATATTTCAACAATGATATTACATATATAGTAGCAGCTGCATGTAACGAATAGAGTATAAGAAAGCAAGGCCAGAAATGCTAAAGAGAGAAAATTGCAGGTAATGTACGAACTACGTTGGGGTTTGGAACCTTCGGCAACATGCACTAAAACAGAGTTTTATCCACAATACTGAAACAGAATTTTACCAACAACTTGAAGGCACGGCAATGGGCAACTGTTTATCGCCATCCTTAGCTAATCTTTTCATGAGTAAATTTGAAAATGAAATCAGCCAGGAGTTCGAATATTTCCCAAGGGTATGGTACAGGTATGTGGATGACATTTTCGCGATTTTCGACACAAAAACCTCTAATATTGAAGATTTTGTAACAAAACTAAACAACCGTTTCCCCACCATTAAATTTACTTATGAAGTCGAGAACAATGGCTAGCTACCAGAATTTGATATTTACGGAAAAAATACTGCCACTAACCGATATATTCCTAATGACTCCTTCCACTGCGACCAACATAAAATGGCCAGCTTTCATTTTTTAGTACACCGTTTGGTTAGCTTTCCTCTTAGCAGAGAAATATTTAATAATGAAAAGGAAACAATTAGGAATATAGCGAAAGGTAATGGTTTTAATACTAACTTAATAAATAAACTAATTAATAGGGATTTGTTTAGAAAGACCATTCGTGATTCCACTTCTTTCGTTAATCAGGATGAAAATACAAAATATGTTTCGATACCGTATAATCCTCAGTATACCAGAGGACTTCAAAAAGTTTTTATGGAAGTAGGTTTAAAATTAGTATACCAGACTCAGTTTAACATTAAGAAATTATTAGGTGGTCCAAAGGACAAAATTGAAATATTAGAAAGAAGTGGAATATATGAAATTGGATGCATGGATTGTAACCAAAAATATGTTGGGCAAACTAGAAGATCTATACAAACGAGATTCAAAGAACACATAGCTCATTTAAAGTACGGTAGAAGAGAAAAATCAAGTGTTGCCTAGCATGCTTTTGATAATAATCATAAAATAACAATTAAAAATTTAAAATTAATTCATAATATAATTGATAGGAGATTATTAGACGCATATGAAAGTATGGAAATTATTAAATGTAAGAATAGTTTAAATAGAGATAGAGAGCCTATTCCGTATAGTCCATTGTATTGGTTGATCAAGCGTGACTAGTGGGATTCCAGGATTGGTTCTTTTTAGTTCTGCTTGATTAAGCAAACAGCAGTATAAAAGAGAGTTAGGTAGATTTTAATTTTAGTTTTAATCATCTTCTCCTGGTTAGCGAAAATCTCGTCGAGTGCAAAAATTCTGTTTCGGTATTGTGGATCTCTGTTTTAGTAATGTACGAAACTTAAAGAAATATTGACATTTCTATACCTTAACGAATTTGAAGCGCTTGTTGATTATTGCGTCAAGAATACTCCTCAAAAATTGAAAATGATGGTTTTTGAGACTTCTGATAAATTACTCTGGTCGGAAGGAAGGAAGGACGTCTACAAGAATTGCTCAAGGCTAATATAAAAAGTTCTAAATTGATATCTTTCAGCGGTTTCATATTTGGCTGAGCGAGAAACGGGCCAAGAGCAACTACACCCTAACTCCAGCTTAGTAAGAAAAATTGGATTTAAGTGAATGATATTTTAAATTATGTTATAAAAACAAATGTGTTCTTAATTGCAATCGTGAGTTTAATAATAAATAAATGTGCACCAAGCATAATATCTAGCTGGTTTTTCTGCTTGAATCACCGAAGATACCTCAACATCCTTGAGTATTTTCAGCTCCACCAACGCACACTGACCCTTAATAAAATAGCTAGTTCGTATGAAAGTAAAGAACCGCCTTTCCAAATGCCTCGTATATGGATGATGTCATTCATGTCAATTAAATAAATGCAATTATGTAGATCATAAGGAGTATTCTGAACGTATTGGGAGATATTAGCACTAAGTAAAGAGGAAAGGCGTAGCCGTACATCCGATTATATATATCGCGATGTTTTAATACCTGCCACTCTTCATTATTATTTATTTCAATTTACTCTTAGAAAACTTTCGTTCCGTTGTATAATGCTAATTTAGTTAGTCAGTGAATCTAATCAAATAACTTATGCGCTCTTGCCCTAATGAGTAATCAAATTGGTTGAATGTAACCCCAACCTCGCTTGCCATTTACATACACTGTATGTAGATGGCATTTCTCTCGTAAGCCCCTCTGTCAAAATGACACGTAGAGGTAAAAAAGGGTTTTATATTCGTTGGAGATATCTGCGATGTTGTCAAACCTACCGCTTGTCAGGTATTGAGACTATGTTTTGATTTTGTTATGAAATGCAATGCATTTTTTTTTCGGATTTGTTGAGCAATTAAAAGCAGGGCCCCAGGAAAAGGTAATTAAGTTTTGTGAAGGAAGCTTTACCTGTGTATACCTTACTAGAAGTCACTAGTAAATTTGCTAGTTTATCACAACTAGTAATAAAAAATGTTTCATTTAAGTGAAACAGAGCGGATCATAATCCTTATGATGCGAGGATACGGTGATCGCGTGAGGTAAAATGAAGAGGTAGCGAATGTATTTAACGATGAATTCCCAAATCGCACCCTTCTACCAAAGTCAACCGTCCAGAGAACAGTCAAGAGATTCAGAGAAAATGGTACTGTCACAGAAAATATTTGTGTAACTATATTTTCTGTGGTACTGTTAAGACCAAAGTAAAAACTGGCCGACCAAAAAGTACAACAAATGATGAAAAAAGTTTAGCGGCATTACAGGTGTTCATCGAAAACCTACATGCTTCAGTAGGAAATGTTGGAGTCCTGCCTGAATGTCTTTCAGCTTTTAGTTTACATGTTCCTGGTTATAGAACGCGTAATGCATCCCTTCTGCATTTACCACAATATAGTAGTATATTTTATGTCTAATCCAGTAACAATACTTTAAAATTAGCGTTGAGAGACTTATTTTAGAGTAGTATTTGTATAACTTGTAAATGTGATTACGTTAATGGATAAATAAATATAAAGCTTGGGTTTTCGTCGCACGAGAAATAGTATATTATATACCTAGGTTGAGAAGTAAGCCATTATTTACCGAGCACTTTTATAATGTGCGAGGTTAGTAATGGCCTTCTCAACCGAGGTATATATAGATTTTTTTTTACTACTATCATTGATATATTACCAGATTTGATTCGATTTGATTTTTATATTAGTCATTTTCTACTTATTTTTTAAATAGTTCGAAATATCAGGTAGCCTGGAAATTCAGTCACGGCACATTATATCAACCAGCGATATCACATCTTCTTTTTTCGCATCTGCGCAAGTCCGCGCGCAAGATATTCCTTGGTAGGAAATCCGTCAAACTGCCGCCAGCGACGTCGTGTTTTTACGACTGGTTTACTTTATTGCTATTGGAGTTAAATCGAAACCATAGGCGTGTATTTGTCAAATAATTGACATCGTGAGAGACGAACGTTGTTTATGACATTTTGTAATGCAAAAAGCCATGGTGTTTAAGCAATAAGAACTTGTACAAACCAGAGACATTCTTCCAAGAAGGAGTTCTTTACATTTCCTGCTCATACAACAAGGTATACGTATATTTCATAACCCATTGATAGTTGAAATTTTATATTACGACTCTGTTAAAGGAAAGTCATACTTATATATATTTGAAATCCAGCCCTGACTTTTCCTACCCAACTGACATTAGCAAGGTCAAATTTAATTTTTCGCCTGACAGGTCGAGTAATATTGCTGGTTGTTATATGTGCCGTGGTTCAGTTGTCTAACTGACAGGTAACGTAATCTCCTGGCAGCTCCATACATACAAAGTACCTTCTTTCCAACCAAATTTGGACAAAATCACATTATTAATAAGAATATTATGGGGAGTCATGAAAAGTGAGTCATACTGTATATAATTTTGGGTCTTGTGACATATAGGTATCTACGATTTCGCGATTTTTTTTCTTTTCATTAGAAAGGGGGTGTCCTATAGAGTAGTTTAAGCCAAAAAAATCGGAGGATCCGCGAAATTTGAGCCGAAAAAATGACCCCAAAGTTCGAGTTTTGACACAAATTTTCAGCACCACTTCGCAAAAGCACTAGAAATATAGACAATACACACCTGAAAAATCAATTCTCGTGTTAAAATATTAACCAGGAGACATTTGCGTAGAACGAGAGGCTTTCGTTTTGTCCCGGTCCTAATTTAAGACGGCCCATAGCCCCATGAAACAAAATAAAAGTTTATTTGTAATTATAATTGTAAGCTAAGCATCCCCCTTTTTACTGTCAAATGTCACAAGGAAGAAGGCACACTGTTGCCAGACGTTTGACACTGAAAAGATCTGGGATCAACTTTCGCTTAGCTGAAATGAGTTATGTAAGAAATATTTGTTTATTTAGTATAGAGCAACCTCCCCAAATGCAAAATCATAAATTTTTTTTCGATTTTCATTTTTTCGACTCTAGAATAACTGAAATCAGTTACACGAAAACATGTTTCTGTTTTACATTATAAATATTTTTATAAACATAATACCTCAAAAAACTTCTTGCGGAAATAAGTCATTTTCATTTTTTGAGTGAGTTTGGGTTAGTGTAGGTTAGTTTGGGTTAGTTTCGTCTCGTTTAAGCCGGCACGCACTTGCGTAAAGAAAGGCTTGCGCAAAGCGCAAGCCTTTCTTCACGCAAGCCTAGGCGAAACAATTTCGGTTAGCTTGGGTTAGATTTGGTTAGTTTGGGTTAGCTTTGGTTAGTTTGGGTTAGCTTTGGTTAGTTTGTGTTAGTTTCGTCCATTGATTTGTATAGGAGTGGATAAGCAATAAATAGACCAAAGATGGCAAATTTACGACCGCGAAATGTAAACAAAGATATTTCTATTTGGACTTGCGCATTAGAAAATTAGTAGGAGCTAGCTGTTGCACCGTGAAGGTAAATAGGCAGGCCCGGACTTCGAAAGTGATTATTTCACCAAATATTCGGTAGAGGAGTCTTGCCGATTGTAAAATAGGCCCCAGTTAGCGTAGTGAAACAAACAATAAGGTATAAATAAGTAATACTTATAATAATTAGACTTACTTGAAATAGGAAATCCCGGGTATTTTGCCTCTACTACTACAAAACACAACCATACACTTTCAGGATTCTATTTTGGTAGCATCGCCGATTGTTTATCTGCGTATTGTTCAATGTAAACGAAAATCAAAATAGGTTACGTACAAACCACAAACGTGAACCACTAAACTAAAACTAATTAAGCAACTACAGACACTAGGTCCAAAGAGAGTAAAAAAAAGTAAAAACTAGAATTATTAACTCAAAACCCCGCGCCGTCAAAACGAAAACACGTCAAAGACAAAAGCCAAGTTCGATCCTGACCGACGCCTGCTGAGACGGCAAGTGTTTTAGCGCGCATGACAAAACGGTATCTTCTTTGTTTACGTTTTTCCATTTTACGTCGATTTTGTCATGCGCAGAAACCTGTTTTTTCGCCCATAGGTTGCTACTTTTGAATAGTGCGACAGGCGGCTATTGCTTATCCACTCCTATACAAATCAATGGTTTCGTCTCGTTTAAGCCAGTATGCACTTGCGCGAAGAAAGGCTTGCGCGAAGCGCAAGCCTTTCTTCACGCAAGCCTAGGCGAAACAATTTCGGTTAGTTGGCTAACCCATGGCATACCCAAAATCGGCTGAAATGCGCCACTTTTGGCAACACTGTACCGGGCCTTTGGCGTCCCTTACTGAAATTTTATTATTTCCCCGTTCAATTTCCTTATTTTCACGTTCCACCTGGGAAAGTAGTAGAGGCACTTTGTCCGTTCTACGTCAATTATCCTCAAAACTCGAACTTTGGGGGCTTTTTTTCGGCTCAAATGTGGGGGATCCTCCGTTTTTTTTAGCTTAAACTACCCTATAGGACACCCCGTTTCTAGTGAAAAAAAAATTATTCGTGAAATCGTAGATACCTATACGTCACAAGACCCATAATTTTTTTACTAATAGCACTGATACAATCCTTATCATGATTTGAATTGATTAGATTTTGAAATTAATCATTTCCTACTCATTTTTCAAATAATCCGAAATGACAACTAGTTGTCAAACTAACAAGTTTGACATTTTTACATTTTCCGTTTCCGTTTCATTATTGACCTAGGTTTTTTTTAATATTATTATTTACCTAGGGTGAGAAATGTTACTTCTCATTTGAGGAATGGAGGAAATAATGGTGATTTATCATGTTAATTGAAGAAAAAATAATTTTTAAATATTCTGCCGGAGCATAATTCACCAAAAGAAAGCGCATTCCTTGCCTTCTCGATATCCCTATTCTGAGTTGAATCTGAATTGTGCATAATGTGCATTGCATTTTTAGCACGTATCTAAATCCAATCCTGTTTAGCTTTTTTTTGATACGTCTCTACCCTAGTCCATTACATCTAATGAAGTTGACTGTTGCGTGAACATATAAAAACATTCAACAGTGTTTGCGTTAACGTAAGAAAAAAACATGAAATGGAAGGATATAGCCGTTTATGACTTACGAATAATTATTAGCAGTTGTCACATAGGGGTACTGGTTAATGTTTGCAAAACGACGACAACGGGTGGATTTGGCCTAAGAGACCATATAAGGAACAAATATATTTATTTTATAAGCTTTATTATATGGGTTGCAATGCAGAACTTGTTATTTTTTTGCATTATATCTTCGCTCCAATCGAATATAATGTATGCTAAAGAATGTATCATAAAAAAATCTTCGACATTCGACAACTATCATTAAGCTTCACGTCTGCAAACTGGGAGCACGTAGATAAGTTAATAGGTAGTAGTTGATTGCTGCTGTGTAGGAATAGCAGAGGCATGCCTATGGCCGTGCATAATAATTTTTAAACGATGAACTTGATACCTGAAATATCATCAACATCTTAAGTATTGATATTATCTTCGTTTTGATATATGCCAATACCAAATTTTAGCAAATAAACATTAAATGTTTCATTATTTGTGGGTCCCTTCATGCTCGATGCTCATATTGACCAAAACAAAGAATTTTCATTCTGTTCAAGTCCAGTAAACTTAAAATTTTGCTTTGATCTTATTTATTACCTTATCTCTACTTATGAATACACGCAAAATCCCCATTGTAATAATTATGTTACCAAAGAAGATGCCTAAATATGACAGAAAGCTGACAACTTAACAATAGTCGCTCTGCTTTAAAAATTATTGGAATGGCGAATTAAATATTGAACACCTAATGAAAAATTATAAAGGCCTTCAGATTTCAAAAATGTTAAGTACGGAAGTAACGGTGTTCTTATAACGAATTAGAAAAATTTTAAGAAAAATAATTAAACAATCAAATTAAATATGAAATTATGGGTAGCTTTTTAATTGTAAATAAAATATCCCATTATTTAATTATCATTTTATTATTATTACGAGGTAATAAAATAATGAATTTTTCGTTTTGGGATAATTGTCTCTGAAAAGACCAGGCAAATAGACAACGCAAATAACAGCAAACCAGTGATTCAAAATATTATATTATTTAAATAATGAATCTGATTAAAATGTAATAATTATGATCTAACGTAGTTTTAGGCTTAACAAAATGCCTTACTACATGTTGCATTATATAATTGTTAATACGAAATTTATTAAAATGTATGATTATTTATTTATTTATTATGTTTATTTTCCATTGATTTCTAGTACAGAAATATTGGAAATTGTTAAATAGCAAATTACAAAAATAGAGTATTGTTCTTGTTAGTTTCCCTGTGGGCTTGGCCTGTAGCATTTACCCAAATCAAGTGGGAGGCAAGGAGGATAGGCCGGTTCAGTAACCGCCCCTCTTGCTACGACTTCTTGTTTTCCAACGGACTTTTCCAACTTTTCAAAATTAAGCCCGATTCCCAATATTATCATACTTTTGTACTTGTTTAATATGAGGACAATTACCTACTTGAACAGACAGCAAAACAGAGGATAACATTCTTCTCGCTTCCGGACAACCGGTGGAGCCTTACACACACCGAAAAGTTGTCCCGGATGAAGAACTCATAGGACTAAAAGAACGGATTCTAATTAGATTATTTCACTCAATTTTAATGCCTTTATCTTGCTAAATAAAATTAATTGAACTCATACGTTATAACGTTATTCAATATTATAGTATGTCAATACTTGAAAGCTATTTCCTATTAGTTTTATAGTTTAATTCTATTATATATTATGCCTTTATTCATTAAAACCATTGTTGAGGCATTAATGTTTGATAGTAAAGATCTGACTGAGATGGGGCTAGACACGATTACTTTAATTAGTTCCTCGTAGAAGTCCTTGTCCATTATAAGGCACATAATATATGCAAAACGTTAGAGATTCCTGTATTACATTCCCCCAGTCTGGGGAATCCAATATCCCCAGTCTAAAAAGGTGCGCAGGAGTAAGACGGATCTCATGCGAACTATAGTTGTTATGTGTGTTCTATCTACGAAAGTTATATTTTTATACCTTGGTGTAAAATCGACCGCTCTCTGAATAGAGGGATACCATACCTTTGTTTTCCCTTGTAGATTGTTTCCGCCAGGCCTTCCACTCACTTCGAGTTTTCCTTTTTATGAGAGGATGTAGTTCTTCTTTGTCAAACTTAATTTCTATAGTTAGAATTCTACCCACGTTTGCCAATTTATCAGCCACTGTATTGCCATGAATATTCGAATGACCAGGAATCCAGGCCAATATAACCCTAAAGTTTAGCGATTCATTCATTTCTATCAACAGTTTTTTTGTATAATGAGCGATACAACTTCATTTAGATGAAGTTGATGAGCAGTTGATTTTTTCAATTGCGCTTTTTGAGTCAGATTCGATAACTCCTTACATAGTTGTAAAGCTTTATTAATCGCAATAATTTCAGACGTACAAATCTGAACTTCATCCGGCAATATTTGTTGGTCAAAGCACACCAACACCAACCCTGCCTGTTTCAATATCCTTTGAAGCATCAGTAAAAGCCCTTGTGAACCCAGCCGCCAATCCATCATTCTTCTCCAAGAATTCCATGTCTTTTCTCATACTTTCCTTAGTTAAACCCACATCAATCACAGGAACCGACTTCCGTTGGTTGTCAAATCCTCAAACTCTCACAGATACCTATACGCAAGCGCCGTGATAGGTTTCTCCTTACCTCGCCAGTATTTGTTGGTCTTATCCCCTACAAAAAAGCTCAACACTTGCAAAGAGGATTATAACTTAAGGCCATATTTTTTAAAACAAATCTCCTTGCCAATAACGTTCTTCTGAATTCCAAGGACATCTCTCCGCATTCCGCCAACTGCACATTAGTTGGGGTAGATTTCATACAACTTCACTGATTCTCAGGGTCATAAACTGAAGACTGTTCAGCTTACTTCCTAAGTACTTTGATATGGGAGTAAACAAATGCGGTGCGTATTCCAAATGAGATCAAACGATACCCCCATACATGTGATTGAGGATTACTGGCTCTGCACTCCACCAAACTCGACAATTCGTCTGCATAACATTGAGACCTTTCTTAATTTTGATCTGAATATTTGAAACTTGTTTATTCCACCTCAAAATGAGCTTAGAGCTATGCCCAGATACTGGGTCTCTCGTACCCATGGGATAATCATTATTATAGATGACATGTGCATACTGTATCAGAGAGACCTGGTCTGGTTAATGTCAAGCAATTCCCGAGTGTGGATATTGAATAAAAAGGAACTTAACGAGGAACCTTGGTTTTCTTGGAAATTCCAGGAACAATAATTTTGCGGTCCTGTCCCTGGATGAACAATTTTTTATTAAACATTATATCGAATACCAGATTCGTCAAATGTACAGAGATACCCAACGAGCACATCTTTTCACACAGATTGTAATTATTTACATTACCGTATGCCGCTGATATATCTGTAGAATAACACAAAATGTGCACGCTAAACAATATTACTTAATCTTAGATTAAAACATTCCAATAGTACAATTTTTTTCACAGCATTTTTAAATTGATTAAAACCATCCACGTTTCTATATTAACAGACAAATGATTATACATTTTAAGTGCCATAGGCAAAGGACGCTTTTGAGTTTTCGTCAATCGTACCTTGGGAACATAGAATCAAGCAGCTTAGAGAATATTATAAGAGTTAGTATCTCTACCCACAAGATAATGGGTTAGTTAAGATACCATGATTTCTAAAATAGGATCTACAAGATGTTCTTTTTATTCTTTTCTACGAGAGAATCATACGCGTGGTTCCAAAGGAATTACCCCAGCAGAGAAGTTCGTAATTTAATATGGAATTAATACAAGCAAAATATTTTTTAAAGCAAAATTATCAGATGATAATTTCTTAATAAGCGATCCATCCCATATGCATATGCCAATATAAGTTTGAGTCTAAATACACTCCCTAGAACTTCACAGAATTATTCTGCTTTAAGGAACCAGAATCTTTCCGTAACTAATACGTTAAAGTCATAATTAATACCTTTAGGAGAAATGCAATACATTTAGTTTTAGTGTGGTTAAGCGCTAGACCATTTGTCAGGCAGCAGTTTGACATTACCGTAAAACAATTAGTAGCTATATTACGTTCATCGTTTGAAGCAGAAATGAATGCAGATGTATCATCTGCATAAAAAGTGAAGAAATCATCCACGTGTACAGTAGCATCATTGATTAAAATTAAAAATAAAATTAGGCCAAGAACAACGCTTCCTTGGGTAAACCCTGTTTCCTATCTTTAGCCCCGTCGGCTGGTGTTTTTCCCATAACAAAATTACGGAGGTTTTTTTAAGCGGTTTTATATGTTTTTTTTTTGGGTGCTAAATCAGAATTTCAAGTTTGCTACCTTGTAGGAAGTCCGCTTCCTAACGAAAAACGCAAAAACCTCAAAATGTTCGCACATTTTCCAGTTTTTCGCTTAAATTTGGAAGACTATGCGTTTTTCGAAGATTGTCATTCTACACAAAAGTAAAGTAGAAAAAATTTCCTACAAAGTTCATGTTGGGGAAACACCCCAACATGTGTATTAACTTATCGTTTTTTACCGTATAGTTTTGCGATAACTCCCTGTATGTCCGTAGTATGATTGAGCCCTAATTCAAACCCAAAAAAAATTATTTGACCCCAGGTAAACAACAATTTGTGCATTTAAAACATTATATTTCAGTTACTCTTTAGTGTCGGTGAAATATATTCCATTATATGCAACAATCGCTGGAAAGCAAGTTGTCACTCCTCAAGGACAACGTTATTAATCGGTCTTAATTTAATATATCTTTGTCTCCGTCAATGTTATGTAAGCAACAATATGTCAAATAAAGAAAGAACATGTTTCTACCCTCTGAAATGCATCTGCGTTCGCGCAATTCCCACTCTATTTCTCCCTGCCGATGCCGCGCCGATACGAAAAATTAATGCCTTACAAATACTCAAACGGAAGCATCAGTCCAGTCGCCGTTCTGCTTGAGTTTGGCGCCAAAAACATCATCCTCTGTCGCCGCCCGGTTTGACTCCAAAATGTTTAGTTAGTTTTCTCAAAATTCAAGTTTAATTAGTCGAAGAAGTAATATAAGTGCAGTACAATCGTTCACTCGTAAAGTATCTACCTAGTCGTAGCTCTGGTTGGCGCCAAGATATTGGACCATTTTCTCATTTTGTTTGCACAGATATTTAGAAAATATCTGGTGTACTCTGTTTTTCTTGTCCAAGCTTGGATAAGGAACTCTTTTGGGCGTTTTCACGCATTTTTCCAAAACAGGTAGCGTCCCTCCTGCTGATGAAGATTCAAGAAGTTAAAATGGCGTTTGGAAATTTATGGTTCGCCAAATCTGTTGCTGTACTCGATATTCGACTCAAATGTTCGACGTCTTATATCCCTGGTGAACTTAATTTGAGAAAATTGCAGAAGGAAGTAACAAAGTATTTTGTGTGAATGGAAAGGCAGTTAGTTGAATTAAAAGAACGTTGATTAAATCCAGTAAAGAAAGAAGTTAATGTTAAATTAAATAATCAAGAAGTTTTGACATTTACTAGTAGTTATCCTAATGTACAGTATTTAGTTTTATGTGTGAAATGATGCATGAAAGTAGTTAGAAAACATTTTATATATATTCATTGATCATATTTAATGCAAATTAAATCCTGCATTATTAAGTACATAATACCTAAAATACATGTTTCAATTTACACCCTATGAATACAACCCCACCTACCTATGGTAATATAGTCCACTAATTAAAGTGGTTAATTATAAAGCTAATTACAACCCCCTCCTTTGTGCTGATAAATGATTTACGACCTTGATTTTCCGACGAATGTTAGATCGCGCTTTTTAGGCCCTTCAGCGAAAATGCCACTCCCACCCCCTTCAGATCGAAAAATTATACCACGTGAAACTACATTCAATTTCCTACAAGAGACGTCTCTAATCATCAAGTTTCTGGTCAGGGGGGAGGGAACAGCGAAAATTACGAAAAACACCTTCTATGCCTTACAGCCAAAACGATCACTCCCACCTGTGTATCTATCTCTCATCGGCACTATAATCGATGTGGTGGGCTTAAAGGAGGTTGTTTTGAATAAATTGATGGCAAAGCTTGTTTGATAAAACCATTAACAAATTTTATATTTAATATTATATATTTCAACATATTAGGTACATGACATTGACTATAAAGCTGAATATGAAACCTGTAGTAATATGCACCTGTCACGCAATCAGTGAAAGTCGAGCTCAAGGTTGAGTTATCATTTCGAGTAGGTTCTCCACCTGGAAAAGAAAAAAGGCATTTAGTGTCAAAAAGACAGATAAGTTGTATAGTAAATCTATGTATGAGGAAATACCTGATGTCTTCTGCACAGTTATTTTAGTCGTCTCTGATTGGTTGTTGATGGCCCAGGCAATGTATCTCGGGCACGAGAACGTCCAGATGAAGGCTTTTGGGCAAAATAAGGTCCGGGCAAAGGGTGAAGGGCTGTGGAAGGTCCAGGCTAAATAGTGAATTCTTGCTGTTCTTCAACTGAAAAAAAAAATGTGGATGAATGATTAATGGTACTATAGAGAAAAATAGATTAGTAAAGATGCATAATGTTGCACAATATTACATGAATTAATACCTTCTGTCGCCTCAGCTGCTTCAGACAAAGGTACTGCAAAGGGATCGTCCAGATCGTTTTCATCTTCTATAGCCAAATTGTCGTCGATGGGGGGGGCACGATCCTTCACATTACTGGCACAGTTTCCTGCAGAACAGTCCTGCTCGCCTATACCCACACCGACCTTGGCATTCTGTCTTGCATTGGCAAGATAAGCTGAAAGAGCCTCTCGGGAGCCGGGGGTTTCAATAAGGTAATGGAAACAAACCAATTTTTTGTCAATTTCCGCCCCCACTAATCTGGATCTAAGTAATTTCCGAGCGTTGCATCTTCAGTGGCCGCTATGTAAGCCGTGTTTGTTGATGCCTTGTAGGCTGATGTCACGTATTGCTTATACCTCAGATTGTTAAGTGTTGTGGTTGGGTGATTACCACCATAAAGGGCAATTAGAATTTCTCACCAGCAGCTGTTATTTCATTTGGATGGACTGAAGTATCGGCGACTTTACTAGTGCATTATTCGATGTCTAGGTTTTTGGAGAGGGTCTCAAAAAAATTAATCTTGCCTTTTGCAAACCAGCGACCTTTTCGAAATTGTCTAATTGTAGTACCTAATCTGAATGTAGAAAATACATTCTTTGTACCTTTCTGTTATTTTTCACCGTTCTGGAGTTCCTAAATATTTTAGTCACGCGCCCAGTTTCCTTTAATTTAATATTTACCTATGTCTTGCCTTTATTGTAGAAACATGTCTCATAATGAAAAGAGGAGCGGGTTATTCCTTCATTGTTTAATTTTACTTTTTTCAGTTAACGTAATGCCTGCAGCTAATGTTAGTAATCTGCGTGTTTGTCACGCCGTCCTAATGGTAGGCATGACGCTTCAGACGAGTATTATTAACATCACTAACAATTTTAAATAAAACATTTATATTTTATATTTTTAATTGAAAAGTCTGCATAATAGTCTTGATGCTCGTGCAGATCTATTTAATTTTTTTTTCTCCCCTCGGCAAATATTTTTAATTAAAAATTGTTACTCTGTTTACAAATGGTTTGTAACGAGTAATTAATCTAGACTCTAACATAGTTTAGTTTTCAAATTAATAACAAATGGTTAAAATTGAATTCATTTTCCATTGGCCTAAATATAGTACTACGCCCTATATAAATTGAAAGTTTTAATAGTCAATAAAGAAAAAAAAATCCTATTATATTTAGTTTTTGTGTTAGCACAGTGTTATTTAGCGGATAATAATAAGTAAACCGCGTTCGTCCTTGTTACAGTTTTTCATCAATTAAACATATAGAATATTAAAAACATATTAAAATCCATTTTCGATTTAGCAAATACTATTTAGATGTATTAATAGACAACTAGGTCCTCAAAACAATTAACACGGATTTGTCATTAATGTATTATTTTTTTGGCTAAAATGTCTACACTGATTTACTCTTATAAGATTTTTTTTTATGCAACATGCCTGACGCTTTCAAACAAAATAAAGTTTTCGTACCAAATCTCCCATGAGCTTGAATTAAAATTCTGGAAATAATACATGCTTTTCCCGGGATTTTCTTACAGTAAAGCAAAAATATTATTTGTTTTACCTTTATTTTAGTAGAAGTTTTTCGCATCCAACACATAAATTAGAAAAGGAGGGTTTTTCAGCTTTTTGGACCGTTTTATTAAATTATTGTTGCTAAATGAGCAACGTTTAGTATGCCTTGAACGTGACCTGAGCAACTGCTGTCGGTATTTGTTATTGTTTTTTTGTGTACGTGTTGTGATCCCTATGGGTTCAACAAGGCATTTCATTTATGCCCAACTCTAGGTTTCTGGCCCTGATGATGGCACAAACTAGTGCCGAAACGTTGGTCATTTAGTAACAATAATTTAATAAAACGGTCCAAAAAGCTGAAAAAACCTCCTTTTCTACCTTTATTTTGTTTTATACGTTTACTGCGCTTAAAATTATGGGCATTTTAGTTATTTTCATGGTGCTTTTAGTGCGTATATTTGTCGTAGCCACATTCTAAAACCCGGCGTTTTATAAAATGTCTAGACATTTTACAAAACGCGGCTAGATTGTCAAATTCTCGTTTAACATTCATTATTTTCCTATCTGGCTAGTCAGTTTGTAAAATGCCTAGGTGTTTGATAAAACGACTGTCAACACGCGGCCAGACTATCAAATGTTTAAGATTAACTTCTGCTTGACATTCTGGCGGGTGAAACGTTGTAGTCATTTTGTAAAATACAAGTTTTATTTAAAAGTTGGGGCAATCAAAATTATAATTAATGTATTTAAATATGTTATATGGGTTAGTTTTGGTTAGTTCTTGTCGATTGAGCCCCCGTAGCGAGCGAACCAAACGGGGGTATTATTATGGCTTTGCATGAACCTCCGCTCGTTTCGCTCGGTACGGAGGCTCAGTCAACAAGAACTAACCAAAACTAACCCAAGGCTAACCCAAACTAACCCAAAATTAAGAAAAAAGTGTAAATAAAACATGGAACGTAACTTATGTTTTAGCTGCTAGTGATAATCTTAACATTTGACAATCTGGCCTCGTGTTGAACGTCGTTTTATAAAACGCCTAGACATTTGATAATCCGGCTGGCCAGACAGCAAAATAATGAAAGGTAAACAAAAATTTGACAATTTGATCGCTATTTATAAAACGCCTAGGCAATTTATAAATCGACGGGTTTTGTAATCTGGCTACGACATATTAATCAATAAGGCTACATTTGCTTTTATGATGTCCTTTTAAAATCCGATGCCTGTGACGCGGGCGTCCTCGTTAAAGTAACAGAAAACCGAGCGGATTATTGAATGATTTTTGGTAGTGAACTGATTTTTCAGGCCCGGCCCGACCCGACTCGGGTACGAGAATCAGTCACTACAGCCCGACCCGATATGCCCGGCCCGAGTTTATAAATTGTGTGGCCCGGTCCGTCCCGATCCTATTCTATTTTATAAATAACACTTTTAAGCCGTTATATAGCTAAAAAGACACTCACCATAGACCAGTGTTGCTACATGACGAATAGGGAATTATAGTCGCAACCGTTAAAATGTATCGTATTTTATTGTACGCATCAATATCGTTATCGTTTCTTTTCGGATCGGAATAGATCACGTTAAAAATTTTACTCTATTAAATATATCGATATCGATAATAAATTAAAAGTATAATATTTTTGCGTCCTATATTAGTTTTTACAAGGGTGTATTATAGTATTTTACTTTGAAATATAGTATAATACAATATATCATTGAATAATTGGCAGCCCTGGGCATACAGTTAAGCTGTGGCCATACTTTTAGTTTAAAAATATTCTTTAAAGTCATAGGAACTGAATGACTGGCCTTCCACCTTTCCGTGATTCAGGCCGCCGGCCGGCCCGGCCCGACCCGGCTCGGTTTCAAAATACAAAAGTTTGGCTCAGCCCAGACGCGTATTCATAAGTTGCCGCCGAAACAAGCGCTGCAAACAGACACTCGCATGAACGACTGTAATTTAAGTGTAGTCGTTTTTCATGCGTTGAGTTAGTTTTGGTTAGTTTCTGTTGGTTGCGCCCGGGCGCGAGCGAAGCGAGCGGAGGGACAGGCATAAGGTAATTAAATATTTGAAGTATGAAACGTAACAGGGTTATTATGGCTAACATTTATATTACATGTTTACTTATGAATATGCGGCCTGGACCCACCTTCGGGCCGGGCCGGACCGCAGCCCTACCGAAACGGACCGGCCCGTACATGGCACTGGTACTGATTAATTTAGTTTTACTGTCGTATTGCTATAGACAACGTTTTGTAGGAACAAAATTATGTTTTATTTCTTTTTTTCTAATGGTAAAGCTATGGGTAAGACAGTGAAGATTCATTACATTTTTATGATATCCTAATAATATTTTGGTTGATATTAAGTGTTCGTTTCAATTTTTAAATAAATGATATGATTATGTTAATTTTTTAAAAGTTTATTAAATAAATTGCAACAATAAATGACAATTTGTTAAGTTGCTATGTAATTATTTGATTTTTGCTCAATAAAGTTTATGTTTTTGATTCGTGAAATATTCTCCCTAAATACCGCTTGGGCTTTAAAATTAACCAGGTAATTTTTTACTCAAGCGTGTTTTCATTACAAATTATTAGAAAACACGCATTCGTGAAAAATTATCGGTAATTTTTAAGTACTCCTGGTATTGCCCCCAAAAAAACTAAAAGGATTAACAGGATCAATGAACAATTGCGACTCATTAAAGAAAATTAATGACTTACGAGTTTTCCAAGTTTGATTGTTTGTTACTTACAAACTAGCCATTCGATTCAGCTGTACTTAAGATAACTGTGGTCAAGTGATGAGTACTAAAAATTTAAAATAAGGCCGCAAGCCAATCGTCATATGGAATGTAAGGACTATTTTATCTCTTTTTCTACCACCCTCGTAAAACAATTTTATATGTAGCTACATCTTCGAGGATAAGTGGAAAATATTCAGGATAATATGCGTAAGGTAATATTTAACATGTAGGTCATGTTTATGATAAAAAAAAAGACACTTCAAAATAGTTTTTTGATATATTATGTTAAAATGACAGGCACCAATGAAGGTAATATGAAAGTTTTTACTCACTAACATTATATGCACATAAAGTTCTGATAAAAACCGCTGCGCCGCCCGCCGTCACAAGCCACTGAGAATAAATATAAATATTATAATAATTGATTTCAATGAGCGTACTTTTAAATACTTGTCTTTATTCATCACTATCCATTCATGCTTTTCCCCATCGGTTATTCACCTTATCAAGTTACTTTTTCCCTACTTTTTTAAAGACTAAAACAGAAAAAGTCGCGCTTACGAAATATCCTATTATTTCTTCGACGGTGTACAGTTCGAAGCCTTGAACAACGTTTTATAACGTTGGGTAATTGGTTTATATTGTCTACAGTTAAGTAATAAGTTTTGATGTATTTAATCAAATCTTTATAATAAATATACGCAAAAACTCTATACCCGAATTTAATTGAAAATATAACGGGCATAAGATGAACAAATTAATAAGCAAATCGATCCATTTTGCACGTATGTTGGTGTGTCCTATTAATACCTAAACAGTAATTTTAAGATGTAACTTTCATAAAGTCTCATGTCTTTGCATTTGTACAAATAATGTTACACTATAAAGTTTAGAAAGTGTAATATTTTATTTTACGCATTACAAAAGCGCTTCATGATATAATGTATTCCCGTCCGCTGCTGAACAGAGGTCTCCCGTAGCTTTATCCATTTTCGTATCTTGTACACGTTAGTGGGCTCAGATGAGGCCCTCCACTGCAACCTGTGGTTTATTGTGAATAGTTGTCAAATCTATAAATGTTAACAATGTTTGTCTGGTTCTCAAATCTATAAATGTCAACACTGTTTGTCTGGTTCTTTCCATTGCTGGACAGTGGCATAAAACATGTTTCATTGTTTCTTCGTCCTCCAAGCACAAGCGACGTTCCGTTTCTTAGAAAAGCCCTATCTTATTCATGTGGCTTCGTAGCCGACAATGGCCAGTGTACATGCTAACTACAGCCTGTACCTGCTGTCCGCTAAGTGGAAGAAGTTGTCTAGTTTTCACTCCTGATGGCAGATTCACTGCCATTTTTAAATGAGTTAGGCCCGGTAACTCTCTCCATTGGTCGACAAATTGCTGTTGTGTCCACCTGGAGAGGGCTTCTTTAGCTCTGTTGTAAGCTATTCCCAGTACTGGTTCTGGTTCTTAGAGCGCCGTTGCGGCCGCCTGCTTGGCAAGAACATCAGCTCTTCCGTTGCTTCATATCCTGTATATCCAGGTATCCAGATCAGTGTAAGTTTATTTTCTCTACCCAGTTTGGTGAGTAGTTCCCGGCAGTTCTATACTGCCTTGAATGAACAACTGCTAGATTCAAGAGCTTTCAAAGCCGCTTGACTGTCCGAGAATATTTTGATTGAGTTGCCTTTCCAGTTTCTGTCGATAAGCAATCATATCAATGAGTTGAACTTCAGCCTGCAAAATGATTGCATGTTTGCCTAGGGAACGCATAAGCTCAACCTTACCATTTTTATTCCGTGCAGCGGCTCCTGTATTATTCTCTGTTGTTCTCAGAGTTTCTTACCAATTCGTTACTCTCTGGTAGGAGGACGTCATAGGCATGGTAATAGTTAGTTTTGGTAGGCATAACATCTGAGGGTAGACCCAACACACTGTCCGGGTCATTAGCGTTTTGCAGCTTGTTGGGCACCATGATGATCTGCCTGTGTCAATATATACGTAGGCCATCTCACCCAGCTTATTACAATTTATCAGTCTGCTAAGGGTAACTGACAGATTCCTTGAACTCTTGACATGCATGGTTTGATTTTGTCATGTTATTATATTATTACAGGTGACTTTACTGTTCATATAACGACTTATGCCAGGATGGCTGAGTTGGAAAACCTTCTGCAATCCTATGGTCTGCATCAGACACCTATGGTATCACAGGGTGTTGTTTTTCAGGGCATTGTTTTTCATTTTAATAAGACTAGCACAGTTAAAACCCCTAAAACTAGAATAAACTATAGACCCTTAACTTATGAAGGTATCTTTCTTCTGTATAATGCTAGTGAGAGGGTGGATTGGCAGTTTGTCAATGATCCTTACATTACCCCTGTTAATGTCATCATGGACTCTGTGAAGCTCAGCTCTCCTATAAAATCAAGTATGGCCAGTGGTGGTGGACGGTCTATGGGGTTTGGATGGTACAGTGATGGGTTGAGGGAGGCGAGGGGGAGGCTTCATGTGCTTTGAATGCCATGAATAAGCAGTGCTAGAGTTGGTTCCAAAGCACCTCATCACTAGGTATAAAAGAACTGAAACATGCAACACTAAGAAAAGGCATATGCTTCGTATATAACCAAATTTTAACAGACCACATATTACAATGTAGAATATTCTGAAGAATAACTCCTCCTCGTCCAATAAAGTATATACTTTCAATTTTTATAAACATTGCAGGTGAGATTGTGAAAGATCTACCGGTAACTGAAAAGTATTTTGATAATTACCTTCTAAATGGTTTTGGTGTTCACTTGATTACTTTCAATCATGTCAGAGAGAAGATCTCTAAACTAAAAATTGTCAAGTCAATAAAAACCATTATAAGTATATCCACTCTTAAATTGATTGCATCTTGGCTGGAGTTTTCCCCGCTGCCCTTAAGAGTGTTAAGGTTTATCTGTATTTAAAGATAAGGGATCGGCGGACAACTATCGCCCTATTTCTCGTCTGTCAGTTTTCCGAAGATCTTTGAATCCATTTTAGGGGACCATATAAATCTAATTGAATTATATCTGTCAAATCGTACCCAGTATGTCTACTTCAACAACAAAAAAATCTCAAAAACAGCTAATTAGACATGGGGTACCTCAGAGATCAGTGCTAAGGCCTCTGCTGTTTTTGATTTACATAAGCGATCTAGCAAATTTTGAAGATAACTGCAGGGTCATTATTTTTTGTTAATAATACAACCAACATAATTAGGTATCATTCCACAAATCCATTGACCGACATTGTAGGCGAGACTCAGTCGAAACTCATTGACTGGTTTGTCACAACTCAGCTTAGCCTTAACAGATCCCAAACTCAAAACTTGAACTTCGCTCTTCGACAGAATAACTCTGAGCTGCCCTGTGAATAACATGTTATGTGGCTTGATCCTGGTTTTACATGGGGGAAAAAATTGCAAAAATAATTTATGTTTATAGGGCACTTTCACATAATGTGTTTCTTCCGACTCTGACGGCGTACCATGGCTACTTCTCATCGCATATGTCCTATGCGATTCTAAATTAGGGACATAGTTCACATGCAAAGGGTATCTTTAAGGTGCAACGAAAGTGTATGCCTATCTTGGCTGTGCTGAGCCTTATCCAAGAAAATATTTCTCAGTTTTCGTCACATAGTGAAATACATAATCACTTAAATCGTAACTGTAATGACACTACTTCCTGGCTTTCGTAGGTTATCGAGGACACGGGGTGCATTGATTATTTCTGCTTTAAGTTCTTTAATGTAATTTCAAGCAATTTGAGGATACTGGATTTTAGACAGTTTAAAGTAAACGTTAAAAATTACTTGACTAAAATTGTTTTTTTATTCCATTGAGGACTACCTCCGAAATTACTTTTTTGAGCTGTAATATTGTCTTAAGGTTTTAATTATGTAGTAGGTGAACCCAAATATTTAAAAAATTTATATGTTTGATCTGAATTGTTTAATTATTTTAAACTGTTTAACGTATGCTATCTATTTGACATGTATAAGCTTTTTCTATGTATTGATCCAAACACATATTTGATTTGAAAAGCAGGTACTAAGCCTATATAATAGCCGAAGCAATGTTGTAAAATTGAACCTTTCTGGGTTTCTCGAACATTTTATTACTGTTTTATTACTTTCTCTAATTCTGAAACGACTTTATACGGCTTAGTAATAAACTTGGTGCCTGCCAAAGCATCAGCTGGCTGTGTTCGGTAATATTCATAGAACATATAGCATAATTGTATTAATTGAGAAATGAAACTTATGTTTCATCATCTTACATAATATTTTACACCTCCATAAAGCGTTTGATAGGGTTGAGTCGTTCACATTACTGAAAAGATTAACTGATCCATCATGAAGTTAATGATCGATTTTTTATGGCAATGACACACACTCTAAAGGGAGATCCTATGGCACTCGACGAGCAGTGTGTGTGCGAAGATGTTGATTGACACGGTTCTTGAATAGCTGTAGGTTGTAGTTTGGCGGCGATGCAGTACGCTAGACAAAGGAGTCCTTGTAAGCGATGTTGTAGGTGTTTCCAGTTGTACAACGAATGGGTGTGCTCTTGCCGTCTGTATGACAGTAAGATAGAGAATAAAGTCTGGAAGAAATGGGTTTTAGCTTGTTGACGCAGTTCTTTAACATGATGGCAGGTATTCCGTATTTTACAAATATCACTGTGATGAAACTTAACTTCTGCCATGATAGTGTTGATGTTCGATATGGTGGGGAGAGCCTTGCCTTTGAGGACGTTTAAGGTCGAGTGCGATGAAAACATTTTGGTCTCTAAAGCTTTTGAGCATGTTTGCTTTTCCTTGGCTGTAGTCGCCCTGATGCCGCGTTCGTCCGTCAAAGGTGGGAGAGACGTTTTTGTAAAGTTATTACTTACTGCCTTTGCTACCGTCCAGACACTCCTGGAGCCACTGGGGCATTGCAAAAGTTTATTCCTGATCCTTTGATTGTGTTTGTCCTTAGTTTGGTCAATCACACATTTACAATCGTTTCTCGCTTCGACAAAATAATTACGATTTTCAGTGGTCTGATTTTGCTGCCAGTACTTGTAGGCTTGCTATTTCCTACCTACAACTCTTTCGCATCTTCTGTCGAACCAGGGCTTTCCTTTTCACGGTAAATTGATTACGGCTCGTCAGTGCCAAAGCAGCCGTCGATCCAAGGAAAACCTAAGTATAATTTGTTCAATACTGATACAATGTTATGTCACAATGATGACACCAGCAAATCCCATAAGAATATGGTTGGTGTTATGATGACGTAACATTGAACCTGTATTGAACACACTTTAGAAAGAACTCTTAGATCGACCCAGTTTGCACAATTATAATGTTAGATTTTACGAGGCAATGGCGGATCTTTCTGTAGGAGTGGCAGTTCACAACCCGTGTTAATAAGTTTGTGCTCGGAGGTACCTAATGGCGGACCAACTGTAATTGTGTACTGGTCAGGATTTGCGGTTAGAAAAAGATCCAGGAGGGTGGCAAATTCTCCCTTCTCTCAACCATACAGAGACCAAGTTCGACTGCGAAGATAAACAATACAATGTCTGCAAACTATTCAGCTGAACCTCGAAGCAGACATACAGCATCAATATAGGAGGCATATTGCTTAACTATATTCGATTTGCCGATGCTAATGCCTGATGGAAGAACTAGAACTAGCTCCCAAGAAAATGGGCCTAAAAGTCAATCTGAAGAAGACGAAAATATCAACAAGAAGCGAGTAATGCTTCACCTTCAAAAAATAGACTAGTATATCATTTCATCAAGCTTGGTAACCAGAGCTACACTGCTCAGATTAAAAAAAAACACACTGGGGAAACTGGAGACCCTAGTAAAAAAAGCAAACGGCACCACCGGTACCCTTAAGAAGAAAGCCTTTGATGCATACGATCTGCCGGTACCTACTTACTAAAAAAAAGTGACCACATTTTAAGAGCGAATCAACTAGGCATGAAGAGGCCGATCTTGAACATAAGTTTTAATGGTCATTAGTCACGTTCGTAACAAAATAAACGATAGATAGATGATCGAGATAACGGATGTCATGGCTGAAATTTTAAGTAAAAACATTGTCATTTTTTTTCACTGTTCGGTGGAGATCAGAAACGTACAAGCGAGATGCGTGAACAGAAATGGCATGATGATATTCAAGTTTAAGAAAAATAATAAATATTGATGTTTATTATTATCAAAATAATGGGTATTTGGTGAAGAATTCTTCAACTTATCTAGTATTTAAAATATTTCACATGCAAATTAATTAAAATACCTCTATAAATAAGAAACCAAAAATGGATTTATATTATTTATCTAGT